>OX453065.1:19302087-19502690 GCA_949699795.1 Spicauda simplicius
ATTTTTTAATACGCAACTATTACTCCTTCAAAATCCAGGAGGCGGTGATCAACGAGCTGAAGACGAAGTCCCAATCGGTGGGCGAGAAGAAGCTGCTCCACCAGGACGAGGTGTACAACGGCGCGCTGGAGGACATCCTGCACGGCCTCCGCTCGGAGCCGTACCGGCGCGCGGACGCCGTGCGCCGCTCGCACCGCCGCCGGATCACCTCGCACCGGCTGTCGCGCGGCCTGGACGACCTGGACGTATGATACCGGGCGCCCGGCGGAAGGCCGGACACGAGCACGCAACACGCGCACACGCACAGGGAGGCGGGGTCGCCGCGACCGAACGGGAACACGCACTCGCACATGCGCAACGGCACGTGCACGGATGCACACTCGCACAGGGAGGCGGGGTCGCCGCGAGCGAACGGGAACACGTACTCACACATGCGCAACGGCATGTGCACGGACGCACACATGCGCAACGGCACGCACACGGAGGCGGAGTCGCCGGCGCGCACACACGCGTACACGCAGTCGCCGGTGCGCAACGCTGTGCTGACTATCAACGCTCGCTGTAACGCGAACTCGGTGCCCCATTCGATGAAGAAGCGCAAGGACCTCGACATGGTACACAAGAAGCAGACGATCACGGTGTACAATATAGAGGACAACGTGGACTTCGAAACGCACGCCCGGAAGCCGAAGACCTCGGCGTATAAGGTGGTGCCGTGCGATCGTGAAGTGGAGGAGCGGTGTGAGATAATTAAAACCACGTATGACGTCATAAGCAAGTACACGCGGGCGATGTTCGACAAACAAAACGAAACGGTCGTCTGAACTGAGTAATCGTGCGCGATGTTCCCAGTATAAAATATGAAAGACAATATCGATTCTCCAGTGTAGGTTTATGCGCTAGTGGAACAAACATTAAAAGGCAGTGGAGTCGTTACTAAGTGTAAAGCGATGTTCGACGAACAAACGAAACGGTCTTCTGACCTGTGTATGTGTCATGTGTTGCACGCATATTGCGCTTGTACGTACGTTATATATATGTGATAGTGATGCTAAGACTGATTTATCGATGCAATACTTGAATAATAATATGTACTAAGTCGTTACCTCTTCTCTACATTAATTATTTCGTCCAAATATTACGTCGTTTCAGGCGTTTTGATCGTGAAATCTGAAATTAATTCTAATCATTGAAATTGAAATCCCAATCTCCATACAAGCGCAATACGCGTGAATACGATTTTTAATACGCCTATTTTCCATTCCAAGTCACTCGCAACGAACGCGATATTTTGCTAAGGACGATTTACAACGTTTTAATTTCTATACAAGAAGCTAAGCTTTACGAGTTTACAAGTGGGACCGCACAGCCGTCTCGCTCTAGCGCAAAGCAATAAGTGAGATAGAAGTATGGACGTGTCGTGCTCTCTAGGGCCCGTAGTACCGCTAGCAAGGCCTCTTCGATTTAAACGCACAGTTTTTTACTCAATTTTTTCTATAACCCCCCGAAACGTATTCGTAATGTAATTTTTACACATTTGTATTGTACTCGTAACACTATAGATGATAAATTGTAACAGTGTCCTTATTAAAACAATTTTACAAATATTACATAGCAGTTAAGCGTATTGTAGTGTATAATACACCGCTCAGTGACACGATGTTGCATTATGTTGCGTGTGGCGTTTGCGAGCGGCCTAAGTGCATTTATATGTAGCATTTTGTACCTACCGATATTGTGATAGTTCAAAAGTGATTCCCCCTAATTTTTTTGTTTTTTTATCTGACAACACTAGAAACATTGATTTTTAGCGACCTGATTTTGTATATGTTTCCCGTTGTGTAGCGCATTACACTAGTTTTCTGTATAGATTATGTAATTTACGTTACAATATATATCTTGTAATTATATTCGGTTTGGAATTTTAAACGTTTCGAACGGCTCATTATCTTTGTATTCCAGTTTCATTGAGTTGAGTGGCGCGTTTTGTTTTAATTATTTAATCATTAGCGATAAATAATTATTGTTTAATGTAGATGAATGAATAGAGCTGATTTGATTAGATTTATTCTCCATCTTGTGCTGTTTTTCGTATTTTGTTTTTTTTAATTTTGTAAATAATTTGCTCCTTGATTTTGTGTCAATGCCGGTTCGTAATAATTCGTATAGAATGTAAATATTGTATTTTTATATTTATATCCAGTTCAACGCTCGATATATCAGCGTATACTAATGCTATTTACGTATTATATAAATATTATGGCGTTTAACTTTTATACTGAATCGGTATTGAGCAAGATTGTGTTTAAAATATATATGTTAATATAATGTTTAAAAAAATAATATATTATTATTTCTTACTTAGAATGCACTATCGTTACGTTGGACGTGTAAATGGGATTTTAATTAGGTGATTTCAAAAGAAGTGTAGAATTATGTATAACTACCCTCGAAAACCTAAATCCCAATTTTTATCCATACAAAACCTGTTTTCCATTTTGTTTTAAAGTCGAATCCTGAGAATACGTCTAAATAAAACCTCATTTGCATATTTCAACGTAAATAAGGGTGCTTTTCGCACATATTACAGTAAATTAATGTGTTCGTTTTTTATTTAATTTTTAAAGTAATTTTCGAGTCGCTTTTTGAGAGAAATGTTCTAAATTTACAGGGTTAGGACGTGCACAAAATGCACAAATTACTGAATCGTTAGACTAATTTGCTTGGTGTTATCTTGTCAGGATTACCGATCGTTTTCAGTGGTTACTTGCGGGGTTACAATATTATGTTCCAAAAGTTATTATGACTAAATCCCAATTATAAGCATAGATAATATTTATTATACATGGTTATATCTACGAAATGACTGTCTCAGAATCTCAAGTTATTTTAATATTCTAAATTAATACTAAAGTTGGTGCCAAGAAGTGAGCAGTTAGTTGCAGTGACTAGCTAAATATATACTAAGCTTCTTTTAATACAATAGCAATTGATAATGAACTTATACTATTAGACTTAAAACCCGCTGAAGTTGTGTTAAAATTTAAATAATTAAATAATTAGTTTCCTGATCTTAAAATCGAGTCACTATAAGGATTATATTTATGTTTATAATTGGGACAAGTTGATTTAAGTTTAGTAGAAGTTTATAATAATGTTTTATACTGTATAGTTATTTTGTATGTGATGTGTACATGAGAGTTTTAAAAATTTCGTTCAAATTGCATGTACGCTAGTGTTAGAAACAGTATTCAGTGATGCAATAAACAACATATATTTAATATTTGTTTTATTTTTAATATACCAAAGATTTTCTTCTGTATAACATTATTATGGATAATACAAATTCTTGTTCTCATATAACACTCGTAAAAACTATGTGAATAATTTGGATATTTTGTAGCCCTTACTTAGATTATAAAAATAAAATTTAAATTGCAAATTAAAATTTTCAAAATTTTGCAATATTCCTCTTAGGACTTATGTTATATATTTTGAATATTAATAAAATCAATTGTAACTAAAATTTATGTCCTCAATTCTGCTTTAGCATTACTTATTATATTACTTATTCATACATTATTGGTAACAAATTAGTCATGTTAGGTAGCTAAACCCAAATATTTTTTTATGAGCAATACTTTTTATCCTTTTCACAATGTCATTGACCTCAGCCATAGCTCCTATTCCCGTATCCCCACACATGAGCGTCTTCTCAATAGGTGGTATTTCCTCATGGCCCCACTCTTTGAGTGTTGCTATCTGCTTTGATGTGATGGGGTGTTGCCACATACGAGTGTTCATTGCTGGACAGAACAGCAGGGGCTTGGAAAAGTCCCATGCTCTTGTTGTACATGTAAGCAGATTATCACAGATACCCTGTAATTAATAATATGTTTTTATTATATCTTGAACTATTTATGTAATAGTGTAATGTAATTAGAGATAAAATTTTTGAGTATAGTTTGCAACAATTTTATTTTCATATTTCAATGTTTGATATTATAGTTCATTGCTACAAATTCTTTGTGACCAATTTAAGATATAAGAGAAGTCAAATGAAGTTACTACACAGCTGATGTCTTTTCTGAGCATCAGTTTAATTCCACGTCATCCACAATTATAGATGAATATAACCATGCATCCATATCGATGGAAGGGTGTGGTTGCCAGCACACTTTCACATGAGGCGACCATCATAGTCCTCGGGAGTAGGAATTTATCTGTGATTGACTTCAGATAGAACCCATGTTCTGTATGAAGTTGATTACAGATGTCCATGGGCAGCAGTTACCACTTACCATCAGGTGGACTGGATGCTTGATTGCTACTTCAGTCAGATAAAAAGAAAAACAATATATCAGAATTCCTATATACATGCCTCCTAAGAGCAATTATCAAAACATATTACCATTGCTAAAATCCCATGATGACCATTGGGGGGCACTTATTTATGAGCAGTTGCAACAGTTCAATGTCTCATAGAAATTAATACAGTTTTAACAGTAAGTGCTGGCTACTCTTTTTCATTAGTTCTATATACCTTTGATTAAAGCTTGAACTGTATTACTTACATCTTTCAATTAGTGTTACAAAGAGGATTAAAAAAGAAAAATGACTTGTTAATGCACATTATTTCATGTCTCCACTTTTTATTATGGAGTTTTTCGTATATGCAATGAAGAATCTATATACCGTTAATAGGTACCTGAGCCATCTTTGCTAGGGTGTTTGCATCAAGTGGGGCTATGACCATCATATCAGCCTGCTTGCCGAGCTCAATATGCAGCACAGGATCGCCTCTTCCATTCCAACTTATCCATTCACTCTCATCATCCAGTATCTTTATGTCTTTTGGCAGGTCAGATTTACGGAAAAAATGCTTTGCTCGTTCAGTAACTATTACAGATACGATCTGGGGAACCAATCACATAAAATTTATTATACTATTATTATTAAAGTTATGATTCAGCACACTAAATGTAGTAGTTTTAACACGGATCACCTGTTTCTATTTGTAGACTAGATTCTGACAGTTCTAATGTTTTAACGAAGTACATATGCAAATTTAAATACTGTGGGCAAATTTAAGGCTTCCAATACATTTGTCTCATTTACCATACTCTACAAAACAGAACACAGCTAAACACACTCTAAAACACACTTCATATGCTCATAGCCCCACACTAGGATTTTCTCCTGTGTCGTGGATACCACGGACATACATAAAATGAATACACAAACACCCAGGCCCAGAACATGAATCTAAACTCATCATTCAGATACCTGTCTGGCGCGGAATCAAACCCGGTACTCATTGCGCATCAGACCGTTATGGTAACTAGTCCGCCACACGGGTCGTCGTGGTTCTAGTTAGCATTGCTATTATTTTATAAAGGTGGTGAAACTCAGTGGTTGGACTTCGGAAGCACACCCACCTCCCCTATGTCTGCCTCATAGCACGGTTTGCATTGCAGTGTTCTGGTCAGAAAAACGCTAAGAGGACATACTTTTCTGAGGTGTTCCAATTTAGTCCTCAGAAGTAGCAACGCATCTGATATACGTCTGATTTTATCTGAGATTAATTAGATTGATATGGGAGGCAGATATAATATAGAAATAGCAAACCGGTGGCAAACACGTTTGCTACTTCCAAATTATGAAAAAAAGTTGTTCTTAAACAGAATAGGTGTGATGTCTGTGAATTAAAAGGGTTCTATCACCTTTACAGCTTAATAAAATACGTCTAATAACCTCAAACACGTAACCATCTTGAAAAATCTCTGGATCCAGTAAAGATTTTAGTAACAGAGGGAGTTTTATAGAAGCCACACTGCCTGTTGCGGCTATTACAAGTTTGTATTTAGGCATGTCCATCTGGAAACGAAAACGCGAAATAATTTATCAAAATTTAAACTTATTATTGTTGATTTGACATTGACAGTGATTAAATTTGACTGATAGCTGTTATCAAACAGTATTTCGTTCAAAAACATTAGTCTAAATTTGGGACTAAACAGTTTAATTATTAATCACTTTTACGAAAAGTACACTTATCTTAAATTACCGCACAAGAAGACGTACATTTGTTTTACAATCTAAAAATAAAATAAAAACATATTTTACGATGGTATTGTTTTTTTTAGAGAGCCGCGCTAAAAAAAACAATTGTGCAATAAAAGTGTGTAAGGTAGATGTAAAAAACAAAGTAAAAAATCTCTGTGAACAGGTCGCAGGAATTTCTCCAAAGATCGGTAGAACAGAAAGAATTCAAAGGCATACAAAATCATACTAAAATCGGTCATATAAGAAACAAATGTCAGTTGCTGTCAGTTGGATTGAAGTACATTGGCGTCTTGTTAGGCCAGCATTCTCAAATGTTAATCAAGTTAGTCTTTCGTGTTTATCGGTCGAGAATGGTGTGTTCTCGTGCTGGTATAAAGTTTGTTACGATATTATGACCGCGGTAGTAATACTGGATTGCTGATATTTCAAAGTTATTGTGTATGAAATCATGTTTAGTTAATTAAATTGTGTCAGTGCAGTGTTGTGAAGTTGTTAAAACTAAGTTGTGTGAAGATGGATGGAAATTCGAAGTACTACGAAGGCTGTGGGCAGGAAGGGCCGATCCGGTGCATATTTCTGTGTGAGTTTCACCCGACGGCAGGCCCGAGAATAACTTGCCAAGTGCCCGAAAACTATATTTCAAAAGAAATATTCGACACGGTCAGCCACTACATCATACCCAAAGTGCAGTTACAAAGATGCACTCTAACAGTGTAAGTATCTAAGTTTTCCACAAAATTTTTGTTAAACACTATAGCAATTTAGTAACTTAAAATATCACAAAATATTTGTTTATGCCATTTTAAGCAGTATGGTTGTTTGACTAAGTAACATAATAGTATGCATCGGAGCATTTAAAAACAAAAATGTATTGCGTGATTAAGACTTATCTTGTTTACAATTTGAAATGGTAAACATCTCAATATATTTACATAATATTGTAATAAAGTTGTTTGTTCTTTTTAACTGAAGAAACTACATTAATTTATACTAATGACCAATAACATTACTGTTAACTAATAAAAGCATTGAATTATGATTATAGTATTTTTTATTTTATTTTGTAATTATGATTAAGATATGACATAAAACATAATGTTACATGTTATATTATTATTTAGGTAGTAGGAATAAATCATATTTAAACAATATGTGTACTTTAATTATAAAAAAATCGTGTTTAAAATAAATAAGTATGGTGTACCTCAAGGTAGCGTGCTAGGGCCACTGTTATTCCTTATATATGTTAACCCTCTACCTCAAGTAATCAACCATCCTCTGACTTTGTTTGCAGACGACAGTACCGTATTATTTTACAACAAAAATATTAATAATTTGGAAAATGACATTAATTCATCTTTAATATGTTTAATTGAATGGCTCGAATCTAATAATCTTAAAATAAATTTAGAAAAAACCAAAATAATGAATTTTAGACAAAGAAAAAATATTGTACAGAATCTTCACATTAACTATTTAGGACATAAAATACAGGAAACTGAAACCACAAAATTCTTAGGATTATACTTAGATTTTAATGTAAAATGGAGAGCTCATATAGACTATATGTGTAAAAAAATAAATAAACTATCATATGCACTGCGTATGTTAAGGAAAATTGTTCCACAAAAAACAGTTTTAACTGCATACCATGCCTCTATCTCATCTATTCTTAGGTATGGCATCATATTTTGGGGTAATTCTGTAGACAAAGAACTCGTATTTAAAGCACAGAAAAACTGTATCAGGTCAGTATGCAACATAAGACCATGGGATTCGTGCAAAATCTACTTTAAAAGCCTCCAAATCCTGACATTACCATGTCTTTATATATTAGAGTGTAGCATATTTGTAAAATGTAACATACATTTATTCGAATTTAAGAGTAGGGCACGTAGAACTGATAAGTTATGCACTGTAGGATCAAAAACATATTTATATAAGCAAAGTATATTCGTCAGAGCCCCCGTTATATATAATAAGCTACCTGCGACGATCCGTGCCACTGTTGAGGTAAATTTATTTAAACGAAGGCTTCATAAATTTTTAATTGACAAGTGTTATTACACGATTAATGAATTTCTGATCGATAAATCTATTTCTTAATATCAATGTTTAATAAATATTAATTTTGACATATGTATTTATTGTTGACATATGTATTATAAATGTATATTCCAAATTCGTCATAAAATTTTGTATTTATAATTATTTCAAAATATTAGCGTCTTATCATTATGTATATTTTATTGTATGCCCACCTGTGGCGGGAATATGGAGGATTACAAGAACTATGTCATAACTTTTATTGTACCCATGTTCCACTAATAATAAATGATTTGATTTGATTTGATTTGATAAATTTAGTATGATGACTAAATTTCTATACAAAATATTTACTATGTGCCTATAGTAGGTATGTTTAGTATTTCTGGCAAAAAATATTATATTAGGGGGTTAGCCTTGACCCCTTCTAGTGTTCCCAAATAGTCAGAAATTCCGATTGAGGTGGCACAATTCTAGATCCGACCCATTTATTCATAAGTTATTTGTGTTATACATGGATAATAGTTATATTAATAATATGTAATTATTTGGTACTCTTACAAAAAAAAAGTTTTACAAATTTTTCCCTTCCAGCACACTACTGGGATCCAAGATTCTGGGCTTCCCGGTGAGGATAGACAATAAGAAGTATGCTCGGAACGCATACTACTTCAACCTGTGCTTTGTGTGTGACGCCTGGGCAAGGACTGTGCATCTGGAGCCTTTGGTCAAGAAACTGACTGAATATTTGGTGAGATATATCATCACTACATAATATAAGTTGCTTCTCGCTGTCTGTCCCTATGTATGCTTAGATCTTTGAAACTACAGTACGAGTTTTAATGCAGTTTTTTTAATAGATAGAGTGATTAAAGAGGAAGGTTTTTATGTATACTTAATACATGTATAATATAGTAGAGAAACATCAATAATTATAGATTTCTGACTTTGAGGCGGAACAATGTTCGCCAGGTCAACTAGTATTTATCATAATATCTGAATAAATAATAATAATGTTTTATTTAATAAGGACAATTTTAATAATTATGATATAATATAATCAAAATTAGTAGACATATCTTGGTGAATATATTACATGTTTAGTTAGTGTATGACTGATAAATTTGTTTTAGATTTCTAGAATATGTCAATCATTGATAATATGCAATATTAACATTACATTATTATAATTTCTTATAACAGTAATATTATACGTTGTTTTCAAATTCATTGTACTGTGTATTAAAACTTCAAAATTTCTTTAGTAAAATGTGAAAAGCTGCATTAAAATTAATACCCCTAGAGTGCTCGTATGATAACTTAATGTAATAATCATTTTTTGTTGATGTTTTAAAGCAATTTTGTAAATTCAATTTTATGCTGAAAGATTGAGCATTAAATTGAATTTAAAGAATTGCATTCAATTATCTGAATCAAAATCATATTATTATTATTATTATTATTAAATATATAACAATAATGATATATTGTTTCAGTTGTCAATGGAATTAGAAACGGAATGGTTATCAAAGCAGTCTTTATCGGGTGACGCTAAGGCCCTGAGTGGCTTGATGCGGCAGGTGATGCAGGATATCAACAGCAGGCGAATGTGTACACTTACAGGTGAGCTGATGAAAATCACATTAACATTAAATGTACCCGGTGATGGAGGAAGTAATGTTCGGCCGGTGAGGTACTACCGCCACACCTATTTCTAACGTGAAGCAGTTCTTGAGTGTCGGTGGAAGGCTTTGGTTGCTGGCTCTCTTTCATACGAGGCAACCATTTTAATCCTTGTCATTAGCAACACATTTGGTAATTGACTTTAGATAGAACCCGGGTTCTATATGAAGTTGCTTACAGATGTCCGTGAGGTACAACTTACCATCAAGAGAACTGCATGCTCGTTTGCTATTTCAATCGGATAAAAGAAAGCTTCAAGAAGTTAATGCACAACAATAAAAGCTCCTTATTCACGGTTCAGCACTGGCGTGTCAGAGAATTGCTACCATTGTCTTGTATTCGGGGCAAAAACTTCGTTATTCGCGTATGTAGTCGGTACAAGTATTCGGCACCTTCTATTTCTGCGTCAGCTTTCGTTGAGTACTGGTCATTCATGGTGGTGTATGGGCGAAAATAATCCCCGCAAATAAGAAGCTTTTATTGTACTTTGGAAGGTTGTGTGTTCAGCTAATTTATACACGAGGTGAACACATCTTGATCTTCAAATTATACCTGCAATGAACTGACTCCGAATATCAGTCTTACATACATATATTACATTGTCAATCAATTTACGAAATTAAAAATGATATCACAAATGAAATTGATGTTAACATGGATGATAAAATATACGCTGATAATTAGAAATAAAGCAAGAAAATTATAGATAATTCCTTTGCTAAGCGCCACTGCTATAAATATGCTAATATAACTAAATTTGGAAACCAGTTTAAACGAGATTATCGTTATTTGATATGAAGAGAAGAGACTATATTCTAATAACTTGCAAGCCCTAATAAATATAGGTAATAACATGAAATTCCTCTGTCACGTTGTTGGGTTAAATCAGTGGTTCCCAACCGGTGGTCCGCGGACCACTGATGGTCCCTGGAAGCACCTGAAGTGGTCCGAGAAGTCATCAAAAAAATATTGTAATTTAAGAGAAGTTATCACAATGACAGTCAAGTAGCGGCGGGCCGTGCCTGAACCAAGGATCAGGAATTAGTAAAGAGAATACAGAAAGCGCATTAAATATTGTTTGATTTGAACAATAATGTACGCGTGATTTATTAAAAAAATAATAATCCCATATTCATTTTCAGATTTATTTTTATCTTTAATTAAACCCTCATACCGGTGGTACATGGCTCGACAAATATTTTGCCAAATGGTCCTTCGTCACCAAAAGGTTGGGATCCACTGGGTTAAATAAAACGATGATAGGACAGAATAAACTTATTTTACATTTTGGATAATAAGACAAGAAATTGTTAAAGATAAATTCGACGATTTATTTTTCAAATCTGGCACAAATTCCTCGAATACATGCCATGTAGATATGGATCAATTTGGATCCGCAGCGTCGGAATAGCGGTGACCTAAACATTTTGTCTAAAAGAGGCTCAAAACTGTTATTACTGTCTTTAAATTGTATGAGTGTGTACGCATTACGAATAAATTATTTCTTCTTTCTAAAATGTTTTGTATTTTTTGCTATGATTTTATTCAGAATACGGATATTACGACTTCTCGTCAACCCATTATTGTCCCACTGCTGGGCACGGGTCTTCTCTCATAATGAGAGAGTTTAGGCTATAGTCCACCGCGCCGGCCAAGTGCGAATTGGTGGACTTCACACACCTCCGAGAACTTTTTTTTTTTAAAGAACTCTCGGGTGTGTAGGTTTCTTCACGATGTTTTCCTTCACCGAACAGAAGTGATAATTAATTTCTAATTCGCACATGAATCAGTGGTGCGTGGATGGGTTTGAACCTCGGACCTCCAGATCGAGAGGGCAAGTTTCAACCATTAGGCTATCACTGCTCTATTACGACTTATTTACTATTAAATATATCTACATTTGATCAATCTATATACTTAAAGTTTTCGTTTAACTTACATCTACAGACGGACTAACTGTAGACTCTCGTCGTCATTGAAATGCAAATTTCGATTCGGAATCCAACTTGAGCGCGACTAATAGTGTTTGACACGCGGTGAACGCACGATAGTAATTAAAGGGACTCGTAAACGTGCTATTGCAGTGGCAATTTCTAGCTGCAATTAGCGATGCCAGGCGTCCGAGCATGGTTAGACTTTTTGAATGCATGCCTTGCCAAATGAAGCGGAGTAAGTCTAAAAAAATAGCACAGCCTGTCCGAGTTTTTTTGCTGTTATTTCAATTTAGACTAGTCAACTCGAACTAATGTTTTTTGTAAACTACGGGGTTCAGCTACCCCGCTGCTTTGCCCGCGTTATCAAAAATCGATGTATTGATTGTCCCGTGGGAACAAGACATTTTCCCACAGTAAAAAGTAGCCTATATGTTAATCCAGAGTGTCAGCTAACTCCCTACCTAAACTAAATTTTATGAAAATCGCTGCAGCCGTTTAGACGTGAAGAAGTAACAAACATACACACTTACAAACTTTCGCCTTTATAATATTATTATGATATGATATAAGTCTAAGTATAATCAAACGAGTCTGGTTTTACACACATTTTTTTATTTAATTAACCCAATTTGCGGCCAAATTGGCTATTGACCGGCTAGTAGGTTTCACGACCTGGCAACCCTAGTTGTATAGTAGTAGAAGTATTGTGAATATGGCGCAATGTTGTGCAATATTTTTTTAACGACTGAAGTAGCAAACGAGCGTGCTATCCAGATGTTGGTGAACGATCACTACCGCCCATGGATATTTATGAGAGATAAATAAAAAAATGCCATCAAATATCAGAGGCCAACATCATTTTCAAGGTGGTAGAACCAGTGTAGTTCGCCCGGGGAAGTACCACCGCCACACCTATTTCTAGCGTGAAGCATTTCTTGCGTTTCGATAGAAGGGTGTGGTTGCCGGCACACTTTCACATGAGGCGATCATCATAGTCCTCGGGAGTAGCAACGCATCTGTGATTGACTTGAGATGGAACCCATGTTCTGTATGAAGTTGTTTACAGATGTCCATGGGCGGCAGTGACCACTTAACATCAGGTGGACTGCAAGCTCGTTTGCTACTTCAGTCAAATAAAAAAAAAAACTACAAAAATATATTCACAATACACACAAAATTTATCATGTTGCTTGGTCAAGTTGTACTTCAGTACAATATTTCTCAAGACTTGTTTGCTTTTTATGATCTGAAGTATCGATAAACTTCAAACATTTTTTTATCTTTCGCGAGTGGACTATAAATAAGCGCGGATATTACATTAATACAAGTACCTAGGCATTGTAACTTCCGTAAACATCTTGGTCACGTTTTTATTTTAAAGTTAACGCGTTATCGAGATGTTTACTAGTGTTTGTTTGTTGACTGGAAATGTCTATTCTATACAATTTATAATCTATACTATAATAAATCTGTAAGAGGTCGCTGTCTGTACATGGAATAAATTTAGGTGAAAACCATTTCTAGAGGTCTTTAATACGATATAGAACCCAAAATAATGGTTTTTAAAAATCTTTTCTGTTTGTCTGTTTGTCTGTTTATCTGTTTGTCTGTTTGTCTGTTTGTCTGTTTGTCTGTGTGTTTGAAAACGCTAATCTCAGAAACGGCTTATCCAATTTGAATATAATTTTCACTGATGTGTTATGGGAAACTTCACTTAACATTTAGTGTTTATTTAATGTAAATCGGTTTATAAATAAAAAAGTTATGTCAATTTAAAACTACGCAGTATTTATTCTGTGTTCGATGAGTGTTAACAAGATATGTAACTGCATAGTTGAATTGGTTGAAACTAAACATGTTATGGTCTGTAAAATGCATTCCTTTGTTATGTATTTTTTATTGGTTATGTGTGTACCTATGTTATTTGATACTATACAAATCTATATCTCTATATCTATTTATACTTATATAAAAACGAAAGGATGCTCTCTCACTCATCTATTGAATAACATCGTAGAGCCTAAACTGCTAAATATACGAATATGATTTTTACTAGGGGTTTCTTTTATGACGTAGACGTCAGTTAAGATTGAATTTTCTGATCCCCCCCCCCCCCCTCCAATTTAACCCAAATAGGAGATGGAAGTTTGTATGAAAGTCAGTCAATTTTGAGGCCACCTCAATAAAATTTAGTATTTCGCTTTGATTTTTATGTTAAACATCGTTTTAAACCGACTTCCAAAAAGGAGGAGGTTATCAATTCGTCTGTATTTCTTTTTTTCTTTTTTTTTTAATTTTATATTTGTTACTCGATTTCTCCGCACTGGGTGAACGGATTTGGATGATTTTTTTTCATTTGAAAGGTAGTGCGTGTCATGGGGTCCCATTTATTTTTAGTTCACTTTTGACAGTGACATCCATAAGAAAAGCACATAAGTCTGATATTTGCATTAACGATGTGCGCGACAGATTTTGATGATTTTTCTTTTATTTGAAAAAATATACTTCAAGGGTACTCTGATGAGTTTGATACGGTTCTGATCAAAGGATCCATTTCTTTGAAGCAAATTAACGAAATTAGCGATACTCGGCCAAACCTAAGCTGTAGGAGTCCAATAGGGTTGAATGTAGAATGAGATTACTAAGCAGATATTTCCTAAAAAATTGACCTTCAACTCTTCAATCCTGATGATGCAGGGCTACTGCTAGCCTGAACCGTAGAAGTAATTCAATGATAATATAAGGGTATTTCAAGACTAAACCGTAAGAGTTGGCTATTTGGTACTTACGGTTATTTAATAAAAATGTCAAGCAAAGATACACGGTAAAAATTTTGACCTTCAACTCCTTAACCCTGATGATGCAGGGTTACTTCAAGCCTAAGCCATAGGAGATGGCCATTTGGTGCTTTCGGGTATGTAATATGATTACTAAGCAAAGACACAAAATGAAAATTTCGACCTTCAACTCCTCACCCTAATGATGCAGGATACTGCTAGCCTAAACTATACGAGATGGGCATTTGGTGCTTTCAGGTATTTAATATAATTACTAAGCAAAGACACATGATGAAAATTTTGACCTTTAACTCCTCAACCCTGATGATGCAGGGGTACTTCAAGCCTAAGCCATAGAAGTTAGCTATTTAGTGCTTTCGGGTATGTAATATAATTACTAAGCAAAGACACAAGATGAAAATTTCGATCTTCAACTCCTCAAGCCTGATGATGCAGGGTACTGCAAGCCTAAGACATAGGAGTTGGCCATTTAATGCTTTCGGGTATGTAATATAATTACTGAGCAAAGATACAAGATGACAATTTCGACCTTAAGCTCCTCAGCCCTGACGATGCAGGATACTGCAAGCCCAAGCTATAGAAGTTGGCTCGCAAGTGCTTACGTATAAGTAATAAGAATACTAAGCAAAAACTCGGGATATTTTTTTTACCTTCAACTCCTCCCTGATGATGCGGATAGTGCAAGCCTAAATTATAAAAGGTAGTCACATAATGCTTACGGTTGTTTTTAGTATATATTATAAGTGTAATGACAGCTCATTAAACTGAAATGTGATTAATAAATTAAACTTTAATTCATCAACCCTGATAATCTAAGTACACAACCTACTTAAGCCGTATGAGTTTGGTACTTATTGATTACAATACATTACAATCCGTTCCTGAGAGAACATTATGATGAAAAGTGTCACTTTGAATACCTAAATCCTGAAAATGCAGGAGTATTGTCATGTTATTGTTAAGAGTTGGATTTAGCTGTAGCTTTTTAAACAGGATGGGTTAGGTTAGGTTGGAACATAAAAGAAAACATAAAAAATAAGCGAGCAGGGTGCGGCAGCGCCCTGCGAGCGGATGCGCCCTGTTCGTATGAATTGTAAAAGTGTTTTGATTATGTCTTCTGCTTTACAAAGACCAATGCGGGATTTACGCACACAAATAGCCCGATGCACCTCTTAAAAGATCTTATCTTTGGCCACATGAAACAAAATATGAACTTAGAATATATGTCGCTGTTCAGTGATATTCCAATTTTCTAATGATTTCCTTCAAGTAGATAATAGTGCTTTGTTATCCGGAAAAGTCAAAATCAATCTTTATATCGATACGTCTTCGTTTAAATGTGGAGGAGTTGGTTGAAAAATTATATCCCGATATTGTTAATACAACCAATAACACTATAAACTGGTTCCAAAAGACGGCTATATACCTACCCACCAATGAACGTGTCGATAAAATAAATGATTTTTTTTTTAAATTTAAAGTAGCGTCACAGATCTACTATTCGGTAGACACAGTCATTGAGATGGAGGAAGCAGTACATTATCCAACAGAATTTTTATATTCCTTAATGCCTTCCGGAACTCCTGAACACAAATTAATATTAAAAGTAGGTTTACCTACAATCTTACTTAGAAATTTGTATCCGCCAAAATTACTTCAAATAGTATTTTCCAACTCGGAAAAGTTCAAATCAATCTTTATAATCGATACGTTTTGGTTCAAATGTTGAGGAGTTGATTGAAAAAAAGTATCCCGATATTGTGAATTAGATCACTAAGAATGTAAATTCGTTAAAAAAAGCGGTTTACAATATTAGAATTCGTTTAATATAAAAAAAAAATACATAACAATACGTTCCTACCCACGAATACACACTTTAAATTCGTTTTTTCACTCTGTGTTTGACCAGGTAATCCTTGAGCGGCCAAACCGATTTTAATGTTACTACTTTTTATCATAGAATTCCCATGGTGTCGATTTGCGCGGGAAAAACTTTGTGACACGCTGATTTGCTCACGGGCAAAGCCGCGGGTACAGCTAGTAACTAATATTATGTTGTGCGATTTGAAGAAAAGCGGAGAAGAAGGCTATATAATATAAACGATTCTATTATTTAAAAATCTAATCAATATATCGCAAAACTTAAAGCCTCAAAGAATAATCAAGAATTTTATGTATTGTACAGAGATATTATATTTCTGTACAATACACACAGGTCTGCCAAACAAAGGACATAATATTACATGTCCTTTGTTTGGCAGACCGAATTATGTTTAAAAAATTGATTTATATTCATATATTTTTAAAAGAAATATCCTGGAGACAATCAAAGGGAACCTTCGTAAACAACTTCCAAATTGTACGAATATCTTATCATAGATATTAACGGAGCGATTTTCAACCGCAGCCGCCGCGGTTGCGGGCCCGCAGCTTCTGTAGGATGCAGATATAAATGTAAAAAATTAAAGCAATACTCACGACGCGTTTTTCGCCCGCGATGCGCGCGTTTGTTTGCGGCTCCCGCTGCACCGGCGGGCATCCTGTAGAGCCGCGCGGGCCGCGGTCAGCCGCAGCCGCGGCGGGCTGCGCCCGCGCGCTCTACGTTCAGTTGGCGGGCGACTGCAGTAGTCAGGACCTCAACTGATGGTAAACCGCCCGTCTTGCGGTTTTCGCCCGCCACGTTTGCGGTCGATAATCGCAACCGCGACGGCAGCGGAACCGCAAAAATAGGCGGTCTCGTGAGTTTATAAATAAAACCGCAGTTCCTCGACCGCGGCGGGCACGGGACAAAAACGCTCCGTGAGTACGTAGTCTTAGAAGACGAATAAAATATTCATCTCCCAAGTGAGAAATAGAAACAAAAATTCAAAGCGTTGTAAACAAAAGTGAAATGAAAAGAACCTCAGCTTGTCAAAAGTGACGCCGACTTCCGTATACATAATTTAACACGTTCACGTCATTTGTGTGAACTCGATCGGCTTCTTGTTTACGTTTTTTAGTGTTGTTGAGTTTCGGATTTCGGATCTCTTGTATTTTATACAAGAGGAAAACGAGCATGATGTCCATCTGATGGTAATCACTGTCGCCCATGGACATCTGTAAGTAACACAGGGTTCTATTTGTAGTCAATCACAGACATTGCTACTCTCGAGGACTAAGATGGTCGTCTCGTATAAAAGTGAGCCAGCAAACACACAAAGTCTTCCACTCATGGGCGTAGCCAGAGTGCAAGTTATGGGAGGTTCAACCCCTCGCCCCCCTCGCCTCGAAAAGTCAAAATATTAGCATTCATAATATTAAAATGTGGACTTATTACACTAAGATAAATGCTATTTTACCTCCTTTAAAAAGCAAGAACTGTTTTATCTACACTAGAAATAAGTGTAGTATCTTTTATACTTCTACATTATATTACATATTATATATTATTTATTAACATTGTATTAAGGTTTTGGATTCGGGGGCTAAATGACCCTGAACGACCTTCTTGAGAACCGTAGCATATGAGAGTCTTAAAGGGCAAGAAGTCCTAAATACATAGACTGATATATGAGGTTAAAATATTTTTTTCACGCAGTCCTCGAATATATTTAATGCTGTTAATAAAATGAGATATTACTTTGTTTAACCAAATTCGTAAATCGTTGTCGATGTTTTTATTACGAATACTCTATGTTACTTCCTAAAAACAGGAATAATACATTGAAGTGGTTATAATAAATTATCTGCGGACTCGATTGTATTTCTACAATACGTCCGATCGTTTCGGTTCCGGTACTAAACGCCAGGCGCCGTAACATCCCTAGTTGTTTGCAGAAGAATTGAGTTCGCGTCCCGTGATTTACACACTCTAATTTTAAAATTTACTCCTCCTTTTTTATGAGTCTCTAGATTATTCTGAGAGGACGTTTTGTGACAAGATTTAGGTATTACGTCGTTTGGGCTATAGCGCGTGCCAAGGAAATGGACATACGTACACTAGAAAACCATTACATCCTTCTGACGCAGTCGGGGAATAATGTACTAGGTATTCTACTATGCTTGTCCCTGTAGTTCCGGGACCAGAATATGACTACGGTACTCTCTGCCTGTCGTAAAAGCCAAGGGGGCTTCCGGGGTTGCGAGAAGAGTGGACGGGATGGACGGCGGCATGTGTGGTTGCATGCTGCCGTAAAGACCAGAAGATGCGGTGAGCAGTTCACGCCCACCAGGGAGGAGCCCATTGGGGCAACACGCTGAGGACACCGGTGGCGGTGAGTTGTAGTTCCTGGAGTCCTCTTCGCAGCGCCGAGGGCGGCCACCGGGGGGGTTTTAGTGCGGTAAAAATCCCACATAACCCTGCGTCGCTCCCACGGCGTCACCTTTTGAAGGTTTCCCACTCGAGAACAAAAAAAAAATTATGTGTACTGTGTATCTCGCGTTGTTTACCAACACCGTTTAACTTCATTATAATTTTTAATTTGGGATTCGAGCCTTGGGCAATGGGTGTTCGATACCACAGGGAATGAGTCACCTCAGATTTAAAGTAAACAATCAGGTGAATACATAATTAAGACGATGTTTTCAATGCTCGGCGTCCCGTGACATGTAAATGTGGCGAGGTATCTTAATTTTTCTAAATTCTTTTTAAAAAATATTATTTTGTTTTTCCTTAATCTTTGATAACGTGCAGCCAATACACCATAACTAATTTAAAGTACGTAATTTTGAGTATATCGTTATAGCTAGTTAATAAAAAGATTGAAAATACAAAGAACTACAACCCATGACAATAGGCCAAGATAACATTTTTAATAATTATGCTCATAAACAATCTAATCAATAAAATAAAACTAATGTAATTTAAAATTACATGTCTTTGTTTACGATCATGATAATATATAGGCACGTCTCCGATTTAAATTTAGCGCAAATAAATTCCATGACACTGATTGGATACGATATCCTTGTGTAAGGTGAACTCAAATAGAACAAGCGATGCCACAAAATATTTTTCAAAAGGTCAACACACCCATTAGAGCTATTAATAAATAGCTCAGTATATTCCCGATAGAAATTTGCAGACAACATACGGCTGAATATTCATACAAGAAACGCTGTTGGCCGTTGTTTTATCATCTGTTGCTATGCACTCGCGACCGATTTAAATAGACACTCGAGCCAAGCGAACATAGGCTTTATTATCGTGTGTGTAACATAGTAGCGTAACAGGGAAGAATGACGCGTCTTATGTAGCTCGTAGAAAACAATGGCTGTGCATAGATTGGCGCGCTTTTATGATCGATCAAAAACATTATACAGCTATTGAATCTGTTATTTTAGTGAGAAAGTGTTGTTTTTGTTTGAGATTCCACTGTTTGAATGTGCGAGAAAAAGTGATAATGCGAGTGAACACAATCGACACTTTTTATTTTCGAACGTTGCTCTCATGCTTATGATAGGTGCAAAATTGAACATTTAAAAATAGATACCTACACGTAAATTAAATTGTACAAAATATATAATAATTAATTTTAAAACTAAAATAAAAACACGTAATTAATGTGCCCATATTTTGCAGGCAGATACGGTTACTCTCATGTATTTTTTTGCTGTGTTATTATAATATTATGTCGATATTATGATTCCGTTTTATAAAAGAAGCCTGACTTTTTCCTATTAAATACAACATTTTATTTGCAAGAGTATTTTATATTTATTTGCATTTCGACCGGGGTTGTACCACCGCAATACCTATTTCTAGCGTGAAGCAGTTCATGCATTTCGGTGCAAGGATGTGGCTGCTGGCTCACTTTCAAATGACACGAAGAGGCATCGAAAGTAGCAACGCATCTGTTTGAAAACCTCTGTTGCATATGAAGTTGCTTGTAGATGACCATGATCGGCAGTGATCACTGATCTACAGGTGGCCTGCATGCTCGTTTGCTACTTCTATCTTACATAAAGAAAAGCGTGTTGTGCTCTATACCTTACATATTCTTAAAAAGATAAGGCGCCCTCATATATTCTCTTTGCGCTCTTATTATTCCCCCCGCCCACAGTACTAATATGAAACAATATGGAAACTAAGCCTGGTTTATAAAATAATTACCTACACTCTGTTGAAGCAATAGGGTTGTCTCTGTATATATATTTTTAATAATGGTCTTATTGTTGTAGTACGTAGTCATCAATCAATCGAATTTTAATATTTACGCAGTTTATAAATAACATATTACACGGCTTCGCATTTTAATCCCAGCATGACGATAATTATTATGATACTTAGTTTGAAATACAGAAAACAGTTTAATATTAATATTGATGCCAGTAGATGTTTGAAAACGCGTGTGATATCGAGTAATTAAAAAACCATTACATAAAAATGCTTTATTCTTCATAAATTACAAATTATTCACTGAAAAATACGTTATTCTGCGACTACACTTCCTTCTTTATTAAATTTTATAGTGTAAAAAATTCAAACCGCCGCATACCACGCAATACACTAATGGTATTTTTAAAAATATCGCGGAAACAAATAGAAACGTGACCACTCGTCTTGATGCGACACTCGCTACTGAAGCACTGCGACAACCCCTTAGTGGCCTCGTCAATGCGTATTTTAGTGTGAGTGTTCCGTTTTCGAACGCTTGTAGGTAGTTTCCATACTGTTCCGTATGTCTACTGTGCCCCAGCTATTATTTTATACAGCATCTCACGGGACAGTCGAAGATTGGCAATTCCAATCTATAAAAGGAGTCTAAGGTTTTATTTTCCAATAAAATGTTAGCGTTATTTATCATTCAATTTTCCCTAAATCTTATTAAGGACAAGGATACGGACCCCTGCCGAGTCCAATTCCCTTGCGTGATGTCATACGAACCTGTTTGTGGTCACCACTTTGTTGTTCAAAATATACATATAATGGAGATATAAATATTCTTAATACCCGGTATGGTATTAAACTCCATTTACACCAGTTCTAGTTTATTCCTGCGGTTGAACCCGCTTTGGTAGCGGCTACGACGGTAATGAGTATTATGTGTGTTAATTTACCTACATTGTAGTTAATGACCTCATTAACTACACGTGTGCCAAATTTCAGCGTAAACCGACGGGTAGTTTTTGTGTGAGAGAGTAACAAACACACAGTTTTATCCTCACAAACTCTAGCGTTATATTATTAATTAGATTTTAGTCATTACACGGTAAATAAATATGTATTTTTTATAAGATTAAAGTAGCAAACGAACATGCAATCCACTTGATGGTAAATGGTCACTGCCGCCCATGGACAACTGTAAGCAACTCTGTATCTGAAGTCAATCACAGATGCGTCGCTATTCCCGAGAACTAAGATGATCGCCTCATGTAACAGTGTGCCGGCAACGACAACGACACCCTTCCATCGAAATGCTCATGCACCTCGAAATGCACGCTTCCATCGTAACGCTCCGGTGGATCTATTTCCACTGGAGTGGTACCATAGCCACACATATTTCTAGCGCGAAGCAGTTCTTGCATTTCGCTGGAAGCGTGTGATTGTCGGCTCACTTTTATATGAAGCAACCATCTTAATCCTCGAGAGTAGCAAGGGATGTGTGATTTTAGATAGACCCTGTATTTTATGTGAAGTTGATTAATATTATGTCTGTGACAGCGTTGCCAGATTTTTTTTAACAAGTCGGGATAAAAAAAATACTTAAGTGAAAAAAGCGGGATTTCATAGACAAAAGCGGGAAAGCAGAAGCGGTGGTTCCCGACGCTTTCGGCCTCGCGATGCTAAGTGCCAAAGACATACAGACGTAAATTTTTGGTTTTTCTAAATAGGGTGTAGAGGGCTGGGAAATCTAGATTTGACGACCATTTTTGTTTGGTCGACAAACTGCAGTTCCACTTAAGTTTATATAGATTTGGCGACCCTTTTTTTTACAAAAGTCCAGTCTTTCCCAAAAAGCGGGACTGAGCCAGTCCCACGCGGGACATTTAATTTTGGGTTAAAAGTTGGGAATGCTGGGCTGTGACCACTGACTCCATCCATGGACTTCCAGGTAGTTCGCTACTTTAATCGTATGAAATAAAAGCACGGAATCTCCTAGCCTGGCGGGAGATGTACTTTTACCAGTCTTCAGAGATGCTTCCGTGTCTGATCTCATGTTAAACTTTAATCCTGTTTGGAGTTGATTACAAATGTTATTAATTATTATCAAAATTACCATCAGACGGCCTACTCGTATGTTACTTTTTCGTTACAAATGATTATAGAACACAGACGCTCATGAATGAATGAGGTCACTGGACTAAAAAACATAATGTTTACATTAGAATCACACTATAATCACTTCATAGTATAAAACAAAGTCTGTCCCTATGTATGCTTAGATCTTTAAAACTACGCTACGGATTTTAATGCAGTTTTTTTAATATATAGAATGATTCAAGAGGAAGGTTTTTATGTATAATACATGCATCATTTAGAGGAAGAACGCTGCCAATTTTGGATATTTGACTTTTAGGTAGAATGAAGTTCGCCGTGTCAGCTACTATTAAATAAATCTCTTAAATTTAAATAACGCCAGTTATCTGATCGGCATAGATGTAAACATTGATTGTGTCATCACTTTTCATGAAGATGGATTAGTTAAACATGTTTGATATTAAAATATAGCAATTTTATCAATCTACATATATTATCAAGTGACACTCGCGTGTGCTCGTTCATCTAAAACGTTATCACGATGAAAACGGAATTAGCGTTATCTGTTATGTAATGTCATAATATATTTCAATGTGCGTATTATGTAACGGAAAATGTGTATGCATTAATTCACATTTGGCCTAAGAGACTCTGATTTTAGGAGAAAATCCGTCCCAACAGTGGGACAATGATGGGTTGACGACAAGTTAATATATATTCAACCTTTCGGCGTTAACTTGCCACTTTATGAAATGTTTATTATGAAGTATTAACTCGCAGGTGTAGGTAGGTATAAATATCGTGGAGTGCTCAAAATAATGTCTCAAGCCATCAGTAGCACCCGTGCAAATTAATCATCATCCCTGAACTAGAAGGGCCAGGGATTACATATTCTTCGTCTTTATAAAAATGAATGTTTGTCCGTAAGTTCTCTATAGAATCGTAAACTATTCATTTCTAGCATCTTTAGCAAAGTTATTATTCATGAGCTCGCGAAGGTTTCTGGTGTATTTTTTTTTATTTTTGTGATGTCGTAGCAACGCGCGCAAGGTACAGCTAGTTAACATATAATGTACGATTCTAGAGGAAAGTTACCAAATATGGAATAGTATCCCTAATATGGAATACAGGCACTTTTATTAAACGGAAAGTGACACACGCAGAAAACAGTGTTCGTCTCTTTCTATGTGTCCGCGTTCGCGCGTATAGGTCGTAACATGTCAGTCGAGCAAGCCGTTTCATCACAGTAGCAGTGTTTTGTTTTGTCGCTGCCGCATAACTTTATAAGGTATGTAAAAACACGTAATTTTCGCATAAAAAGTACACACAGTATTGTTGTTATCACTTGTAAACATTGTTTAGATGTTCTTTTGTAGGTTTTAGCGGTATTCGATTGTATTAACTTATCAAATGTAAAAATATAAATGTCAGTTTTAAGTCGTTGGAAAATCCAAATATAGACAAATCATAGTAGCCAATTATGGAATATTCCATAATTGGATACTATGATCCTTTTAAGTATCAGCTGATTAGATGATTGTGTTAATTATAAATTAAAAATATTTTTCTCTTTTTGATCAGAATGGCTGGCGTGAAAACTAACATAAAACGAAAAGATTGGAATGCAGAGGACATGGCGCAAGCTATTAAATTAGTAAGAGAGAAAAAAATGGGTTATTTGAGAGCTGCAAAACACTTTGGCATACCGAGGTCTACCTTGTTTCGATTATGCCAGAAAAACGAACTACGGCCAGAAGAAGCTGCAGCTACTACACTTGGGAGGAAAACTGTTTTAGGGACAACTCTTGAAAATATTTTGGTAGACTACATTTTGACGATGGAGAGCAAATTTCACGGCTTGACGAGAAGCGATGTTCGAAGAATGGCGTACATGTTGGCAAGGCGTAATCAGTTGAGAAATCCATTTGGTGACACGGGAGTGGCTGGAAAGAAATGGCTTAAGCTATTTCTTAATCGCCATAAGGACAAATTGTCAGTAAGAAGACCAACTGGCACATCTTTTGCTAGAGCATTTGGATTTAGCAAAGAAAAAGTAGACACATTCTTTGATCTTCTTGAAGGCCTTTATGCTCAAGAAAAATATGGTCCAAACCGCATATACAATGTTGACGAATCTGGGCTTACCGTAGTACAGAGCAAGATACCCCAAGTGGTTGGCCATAAAGGGAAACGGCAGATATCTTCTCTAACCTCAGCGGAAAGGGGTTCATTAATGACAATTATTGTTGCTATGAACGCTACTGGTCATTTCGTACCTCCTTTTATTATATTCCCTCGCAAGAATATGAGTGATCAGCTCATGAGAGGCAGTCCCCCAGGTGCTGTTGGCATTGCACATCCGTCAGGATGGATCCAAATGAATATATTTACTGAGTGGTTCAAACATTTTATTAAACATACCAACCCTACTCCGGAATCGAAAATATTACTAATTTTAGATGGTCATTTTTCCCACACTCGTAACATCGACGTGATAGAACTTGCTCGCGAAAATAATGTAGACATTGTGTCCTTACCTCCTCACACAACCCACAAGCTCCAGCCACTAGACAAAACATTTATGGGACCTCTCAAAACGTATTACAGTGAAGAAATACGAATGTTCATCAGAGATAACAACAGACCTCTAAGCCCCTATGATATAGTGGAGCTGTTTGGTAGAGCCTACTTAAAAGTACAAACGGGTGAGGTAGCAGCCAACGGATTTAGGGTTACAGGACTATGGCCGTTGAACAAAAATATTTTTACCGCGGTCGACTATCTTGCTGCGCAACAAGATGCCGTTAGGGATGGCTGCACAGTCGACGTTACATCAATGACAAGTTCCCAATCTTTAGAAGAATCGATGGCCAATCTAAGAACACCTGATGATGGTAAGCCCTTAACTGAAGTTCCTACATCCAAACAAGAAACAAATATTGAACCTGTGCCCTCCACTTCCGGAATTTCTCGCAGTAGTTTAGGACTTGTTTCTCCATATGACATCAGTCCAGTACCAAATAAGAAAAGGATACCTTCTAATAGAGGAAGAAAAACATCTGTTGCAACAGTCATCACATCTTCACCTTATAAGAACGACCTCATAGAAAAAAATAAGAAGAAAGAAGAAAAAGAAAATAAATGTCCAAAGAAAAAAAATCATAAACAGCACGAGAAGAAAGCAAAAGGAAAAAAGCTAAGAGAAAAGATTAAGCCTATTTCAGACTCAAATGTTGATGAGGAGATGATGTTGTTTGATACAGACAGTGAGCCCGATGCCTTGATAGGAAATACAGCTCCAGACTCTGAAGATTCGGAGTGTATTTTTTGTGGTATGCTGTTTTCAAATGATACCCGTGGGGAAACATGGGTCAAGTGCCTCATGTGTGGGCTCTGGGCACATAATGATTGCGCAGGACCAGAGTCTGATGCCTGGATTTGTGATTTTTGCAGATAATTTGTTTTTCTTTCTATATTTTAACAATGTTTCCAAAGAATATCGTTTAAGATAAAGTTAAATTTTCATAGTTTTTATAGTATTCCATATATGGGGTACCTATTCCATATTTAGATACCTTTATCATTATTTAGTGTTTTTTTATTTTTTTATATAAAATTAGTCAATGTAACTAAAACTTGTTACAAAATAATGCGTAAATATATGATTATTATAAATGACTACAAAATGTTTTTTTATTTGAAACGTTTGGGCAAATTATGTGTAATAAACAAAATGGTATTCCATATTTGGTCACTCTCCTCTACTTAACATTATTCCCCATCTATACCCGCTCCAACAGAAGGCACTGGTGAGAGCCGTGTCCCCACAATGAAGAAGCAACCCCCATTGTTGTTTTTTTTTCATTTTTGTTCCTGGAGCGGCTGGGCTCACCGCTCCTTCTAGTCTTTACGACGATATGCGACCACACATACCGCCGTCCTTCCCGGGATTGCCTGGCTGGACAGTTTAAGCTCCCACTCTAGCCGCCGGAAGCCCCTTACGATAGGCAAAGGATACTGTAGCCCTATTCTGGTCCCGGAACTACACGGACGGCCTTACTACCACCTGGCGATATTTTAGTTAATAACATCTCTCGAGAAGGTACAATTGCGAGTAAGTTGACTACCCCTGCTACAGAGCATGCCTAACTAGTCTATAGAAATGTTTAGACGTGATTCTCTATATTAGATAGGTCCCATTAAGTACACAGGTTGAGTTTCATTATCAGCACGTTATTATGTAGATAGTATCTCTTGTTAGTCGACTTGTAATAACGCTCTGAAGCGTTGTTTATTAATTTCGCTTTTGACGTCTGGAAGTAATAATGGGTACGGAGCAGCGAAGTATTAATTTGTTATTTAACTAGTTATACTCCTCGGTTTGTTCACCTTAACACAGACATGTATGACTTTCAGTTATATTTTTTTGATTCGTATATATGATTTAGATCATTTAGATCGACTGATTTTAATGAAATAAGGACTTAATGTTACTTATAGATACAGACTATGGACATATCATGAATCCTTGTAATTAATTCAGTAGTTTCGGTTTGATGTGATTTCATTGACATAGATAAAAAATGTGAAAAATATACAAATGTTTTTTTAAATCTGTATATCGCACAGACATCCGGACCTCTCATTTTTATTACATGTGTGGAATATATGTACTCATTTCTTCGTAGTCATATATAGTCAGTTATAATTATACTTTTATTTTTATAACACTGTAAAATATTAATATTCTGAAATACCTTGGTATTGTAGGTGTAAATTAATCCAAAGAATGAAGGAAATGTTTTACAATGCTTACACGGCTTTGGCATCTTGCCCTTTAGCCCAGATGGAACTAAATACTTAAAATAATTGTCTATGACGTGTCAAAGACAAGCATAGAATTTAACCTGCGTCCACTCTATCTTGCTATTGCAATGATATAAAGAAATTAGTGTGTCCTGTCGGTTGACCGTGTGACCTATCTTTACAAACGCCTGAATTAAATCTGATGCGATTTTTCAGTGGCACAACTTACACCAAAAGCAGTTGGACACCCTTCAATAAAAACCAAGTCGCTTTACATGAATAAGATAAGGAAATGCTACTGTTTACTTAGCTGTAAACGGTAACATTTCTTTACCAGACAAAAAAACAAATATGTAGTCGAAATATGTACTTCCGAAAACATAATTTAAATACTTCGTAACGAATAAACGTAGTCTATTTAAACAAGTTAACTGAATTTAATCAACATTTCTTATCATAAGTAACCGCAGTATGTATATTTTATAAGAATTCGCACGAGCACAATATTTTGATATGAATGCTCGGGTTTTCCTTATTTACAACATTTACCAGTTTTGGTTCACCTGTTGATATTTGATATTTACTTACATATTTCAATGTTTTTATAACTTGAATGAATCTTTTTTTGTAGGAATATCTAAGTTCTTTTTTTTTGTATTGGACTTAATGAGGGCATGGAAAAATTGCGTCCATGATTGTGGATACCAATTTTCTGGGGGAAGGGCGGTTGACTCAACTGAAGGCTAGGTGACTAATGTCTTATTTAGACAAATAAACGGCTACATGCGAGTCGGCCTCTGCCCGAAGGGTTCCGTACCATTTTCTATAAAAACGGCAAATCAAGTTTGTTATATGGGAGCCTCTTAAATATGTTTTTTTTAATAATTGTTGTTATAGCAGCAACACTGATTTAATTTAAGAAAATTTCAATTGTCTAGCTATCATAGATAGAAAAAAACAGCGGAGTCTGAATAATTCCGTTTTTACCCTTTGGGTATCCTAAAAAGGAGGTTTATTTAAAGGTTAATTTTTGGTACCACCCTGATCACACCCTACAAGTCATCTGTATAATAAGAAGTAAGGAAACAATTTTACGTTGTTCCAGTCGGCACAACGACTACCCATCTGACAGTGGTGAGGGTGAACACCGATCCAGCGCCCGTGAAGGACCATCAGGTTCCGGTGTTCCTGTACAGCAGGCACTCCTTCGTAGCTGATCAGTGGGACCTCACAACCAATCAGGTGAGTCTTAATTGCTTTTGAGTCTCCATGTATGTTTGTGTGCTTTTGTGTCTCGACGTATGTTTATTTCTTCACATCGCTGTTATAAATCTGGAACATAGCATCTTGCTGCTAAAACATGGGTTTTTTCCTCACACATATTTGAAGATTTCAAAATTGTGGAAATTGTCAGACGTACACAATTTACTAACGATGTTTTTCCGTTACAGCGACTGATAAAATAAATTCTAGACAAATTACGTGGAATGTTGAATAAAATGTACTTGTATTTTCAAAATTATTCTACTTTAAATTACTTATTTTTAAGACAACCTGTTACTTATCATGATTGAGTTATTGTTGACAATGCGGTTGTCTCTCTGTACAGAGTTATAAAAAGTTCTTATATACTTTTTATATACTTTTTCTTATATAATTTTTATTGCTATTGTAGAAACGGCATACTAGACTTTTACATAGACTTTTTTATTTATAGCTAATTTCGTAATTGCAGGAAGACTTTTTAATTTAGTTATGAAAAAATCGATAGTATTTCAATTAAAACCTCTTCCTCTATTACACGTTTCTGGTCCATTTCGACGCTTTCCACCGTAAACATGTTTTTGGCACAGTTTTGTGTAGCGTTAACGTATAATCCAGTTTATTTTGTAATATTAATGAGTTTGGATAAAGTGGAGATCATATATTATGTCAAACGTTAATGATAATCTTTTATCTATGTATATCTTGTCCAGAATAATCACTGTAACATATTTTAAGAAGTGAATCAAAAATAAGTCTAAATTATTTCTTCAAGTTCAATTCATGATAAATGCTTCGTGTTTTATAGTACTGTTTCGAATCCGTATTCCCACACTAAGATTTTCTTTCTAAGGAGTTTCAGATGCCCCAGTTTTGGGAATGGGAAATGTTAGATTTGCAACGTATACGTTATTTTTTAATGTTTAGTAGGGGGGCCCTTTTGATAACACTCTGGTTTTACTCTGCACCTATATGTTGATGGCGTACATTACTTTTAATCTCGAGGTAGCAAATTCATATAAAAATATCATCATGTCTTTTAAAATATTTAAAAACTAACTTCTTGTGTTCGATATTCGGTTCGTAAAAAATCTTCGCGTCTCGTTACATGAATACTTAAAGAATGTTTGTTTAAAAATACAATTGTGATAACAGTGTAGATTTGAAAAACACCTGTTCAATTCAGGGTTAGTGGAGTTCATTGTTCTTCTAAAGGTAGAAGTGTTGTCATCCAAATATTATATTCTTGTGGCTCATATTTATACACAATTATGTTATTTGAAATTTCTGGATTATTGAGCTTATTATGAAATGTGTTACAAGTTTGTGTATTTCAAAAAGTACCGAAAATATTTTTAGTTAAATAAATAAAATTGAAGATAAGAAATTGTAAGCCTAAGCTATGCTTATCATACATGCGATAAAAAAGAAAGTTCCGCATGGGTGTAAATCGCAAATGTGTATTTAAAAAAAAAGATAACTTTAAGGAACTGAGAATATGAAATAATATAAGTTTCTATATTTTTTAGAATTTTTACATGATTGTTTATCTTTATGTCTGTCTTTTAAAGCGCATACCAAATCATACCAAAATACTGGATTTAATAATGTTATTGAAGTGAAACTTCTTTATCGGGTTTGAAAAAAAAAATGTGTAACATTTTTTCGTTACGCGCCATCTTTTTCTGTTACGCGCCATCTTTTTTCTTCGTTACGCGCCATCTTTTTCTGTTACGCGCCATCTTTTTTTTCCGTTACGCGCCATCTTTTTTTATCCCTACCACGCGTGATATTAGATAGATTATTATAGATTAGATTATTAGATAAAGTTTAATAAAAGCCTTTTATTAAACTTTATCTAATTTAACTTTATTTAACCAATTTCTGTAAAGTTGCATATAATAAATTATTTTATGAAAAATAACATCATAAAGAAGTTTCACTTCTTACGAGTGTACGCCAGTACACGCACACATTTTTATGAGTTACTCCTCAGTTTTTATTTCATTACAATTCATGTACTCAAAAAGAGTAGGTATTTAAATTATTTTTCTATTACTATGGTGCTTATTTACTTATTCTATAGTCCTTTAGACTATCTAATGGCATACAATTTTCTTGAAACGTATGTCAGTTATCTAAAACTAGTGACTCCGCCAGCCCATTATTGTCTCACTACTGGGCACGGGTCTTCTCTCGGAATAAAAGAGTTTAGGCCATAGTGCACCGCGCTGTCCAAGTGCGAATTGGTGGACTTCACATACCTCCGAGAACTTTTTTTTAAGAACTCTCGGGTGTTTAGGTTTCCACGCGATGTTTTACTTCACCGAAAAGCAGTGACAAATAAATTCTAATACGCACATAAATCGGTGGTGCGGGTTTGAACCTCGGACCTCCCGATTGAGAAGGCAAGTTGCAACCATTAGGCTATCACAACTAGTAACTTAACCTGCTAAATAACGGGATTAAATTGTTTTATAACCACATTTTATTTCATACTTAAGTACTATTTTTAACGAATCAATTTTAAACGAGTGTTGTTGTTTTAAAAATTAAAATATAACAAGTGAAGCAATTTATTTATTATGTGCACATATGTTTTTCACTATGCATACACATTGCAGAATTATACACAATTATACTAAAACACCAGTAAATTCTCCTACAGTGATAGCAACTCAAGTCGAACAATACAAATGCTTTATGTTATGTATTCAGGTTATTCCAGAATCATGTATTCACTGATAAACGGACAGTTACAGCACGGTAATAGTATCTACAGTATTCTAACTTCTTACAAACGCACGAAACGCAAGTTGTACCTACGCGCCTCGATTTCGGTATGCACTCAGTAGGCAACAGCCAGCGTATGTGCCGTAGTGACGAGCGGGCGGTGTGACAGTTTTTAAGCAGTGGTTCTTTTTATTTAAATAATGATGTAGCGAAGAGCTGTTGTAAACTATGTATGCTGTATTTGATTGCTTTAATTGTACATAAACACGTCCAGTGTTAATTATTTTAATATTGGTTGGTAAAATATTATTCAGTATGAAATTTATAACTATTATTTGTGTACGATTTATTATTAAGGCTCTCAAATATTAAAAGAACGCGTTGTTTTTTACCCTAATCTAATGAATAAAAACATAGTAAGTAATAAAGAAAGTGAAGTATGCAGATGTAATTAAAATACTGTAGGTGGGTAGCCCTAACGCGAACTCTCGTCCAGCGCGTCTGTAGGTATAAAATTCAAGGACAGAGCTGAATTAGAATACTGTATGACACTACTACTGTGGTGACAGCGACATAATTATTCGTATTTGTATGTTATGTAATTCGATAAAAATACGGAATTCAGAACATAGTGATAACAATGAAATTAATATTCATGTGTCTCTGTTTTTCGAATGGTATTATATTTAGAGATAATAAAAATACTACAGTCGTCAACTGATCACTTTTTGTGGTGGTAGTAATGTGTGGTGGTGGTAGCTCTGGTTGACTCTGAAAGCACCACCGCGAAATTTATTAGCATCTGTGACAAACCTGTGGTAAAAATCTGGTCTTATTATGTTAATTGATGTCAACGGGCGGCAGTGACCACTTACGACTTACGACTCCCGTAATATAAATCCATACGGATATAAAGCTGTGTGAACGCAGTAGGATCCGTGTTCGATCCCAGACTAGTCTGCTTAGTCTACCTACCTGTACATGTAAATCATGATTTATCTATATATATCATGTAATACATATCTATGTCTAAATGAAGAATTTATATTTCTATCCTTATTGATTTAAACCTGGGTTTGAGCGTAAGTGCACTTGATCTTGTGTATCGGAAAAATCCGAAACCTCTAAAGAAGATACACATGTCATACTTTTAATATCTTTCATATCCTGACTATTTGAAGAGTCCCTCTTCCGCATTGCGTCACCTCATACATTTACAAGGGACGGACAGACGTTATTAAGTGTTATTTAGATTTATGTGCACTCATATTTGAGTGTTCTAGTGGGACATTTATAACCGCAATATGTTGAAACAGTTACGGGTAAATAAGGGATAAAGGGATACTTCATATGAATTATTCAAATTAAAATTCATGAGAAAATTAAGCAACGCAACATTTTATATACCTTTTATGTTGCTCTGCCTGGTATGCTTATCATGTATGGGAAAGGTCAGGTGTTTTTTTTATTAAGTAAATTACAGCTCCACAGACCATCCATGCCTTTTTTCATATAGTATTCATTTTGTCAGTCTTTGTATGCTATTTTAGCTCCACTTTTAAGCCTCCGTTGTCACCATCATCCAGAGGGCGGTGGTGGCAGCGTTGGCTTTACAGAAAACCTTAATATTAAGGTTAGTATAGAGTAAGTATATATATACTTACTCTATAAAGGTCAGGTTAGGTTATCAATTGTTTCGGTGATGACTAAATGGTATCAAAACGTACCTACCACGATGCTGTAGAAACGACTTTGGATTATGTAGATTTTTTATCGTACTAAAACGCTTTCAATGGCATTTTTCGAAACTAACCACATAGAAGAACCAGTGTAGTTCGACCGGCCAGCTACCACGGCAACACTTATTTCTAGCGTGGAGCAGTTCTTTCATTTCGGTTGAAGGGTGTGGTTGCCGAAACTAGTAACTGACTTCAGGTAGAACTCATGTTCTATATGAAGTTGTTTGATGATGTCCATGGGCGGCTGTTAACCACTTACCATCAGCGTGGACTGCGTGCTCTTTTACTACTTCAATTTTTGAACCAATAGATCTTACCATGGTCGTTGATGTTTTCAAAACGCTTATAAAGCCTCTAACAATGCATTTATGGTCTAGTCAAGTCGACAGTCTAGATACGAAAAAAATGTAGTGAACTTCGGGAACTTACAACAGAATGTAATGTAACTGTAGTTCTTTTGTAGGTACCCCGTGTACGCACATCCAGCACCTTAGAGTAGTTACGACGATATGCGGACACTTGCCATTCGAGCAACCAGTCTTCCCACTCGTAGCCATGAAAGCATCCTTTTAATCTTACGACATGCAGGAGCCGCGATAGAATTCTCTAAGTTACAGGCATAACGGTGTTCATGAATGGGGGGGGGGGGTCAATTGTTTAAGTATCTTAGAACGAAACTTGTTAAATGTTAAAAAACTTCAATAGGGTGAGTCAGAAATATTGATAGCGCCATCTATTGACGAGTTGCGGCAAGTAGATTACCTTACCATGCTACCCAAATAAAGTAATGCATTAAAAGAAGCAGCTTAATAGCTTATCAGTGTCGAATGTTTTCGAACACCACAAGGTTCAATTACGACTAACTATTGATAACACGGAGCTATAAATGGCTACATGATAACTAAATTATAAACTGAGTATTGAAATATAAATTGTAATATTGGTAAGCAAATCCGTCGCGAAATCAAAGTATGTCGCTACCGAAAAACTTATTAAATATTTTATAACAGTACATAGGCCTCTAATTACTTTTATCTCAGAGTCAAGAGCGGTGTAAATTACTTTCCTGGATGTTCTTGGAACTCATAGTGAACGTTTATCACAAACGACAACTTCAAAGATTTTAAAATGTTTTTTAGATATTTGATTCTCCGTAAATAATTAATTTTCTTTGATATTTTGTGCTAAATAAGTATAAGTTAATTAATCAGAATCAGTATCGATGTTCAGGGCGCAATAATCGTAAGTAACAATTTTTTTTTATATGACTGAAGTAGCAAACGAGCATGCACTCCACCTGATGGTAAGTGATCACTGCCGCTCATCTGTAATCAACTTCATACAGAACATGGGTTCTATCTGAAGTCAATCACAGATGCGTTGTAGCCCCCGAGAACTATGATCGTCGCCTCATATAAATGTGTGCCACACCGTTCTATCGAAACGCAAGAAATGCTTTACGCTAGAAATAGGTGTGGCAGTGGTACAGTCAGCAGCATATAGTTAGTGGCGTTCAAAGTGTCCATATTGTTAGATACAATCAAAGTGTTCAATAATATCGGCACAACCTACGTGTTCTAATTGTTGACAACATCTTAAACTCCCAAATGTCAGGACGTTCATAAACTCACAATGTTAATACCACCCAAATTGTCACAAATGTTCCGGCGTCAGTGGTAACCTAGCAACGAGACTGTTTGTAAATATAGGTACATTTTATAATATTAAACTTTATGTTGCGAATATGTTGTAAGGATCACTTACTGTGCGAGCAATGATAATATTGACATATGTTTATCTCATTTAGGGTTTTAAAATTTAATGAAGATACTTTTCATCAGTTTAAAAATGAGAAAACCGTAGAGGTTACAGAAAAACTATTATATTTTAGCTAAAATATATTGTTTGTGAAATATACATCAGTCTTTATTTTTTTTTTAATATACATCCTTTGAAACCCTTTGAACATCCTTGCTAGTAACGATCGAATAACTTTAAGGTCGTATGTGAAAACGAATTTCTGAGGAACTTCTTTTTTGTACGTCAAATAATTGTGAACAATGTTGTTGTGGTGAATCAGCATCAGATAGTGTCACTGGCAAACGTTGATTTCCGGAGAGAACAGGAAGAAGACTCAATCGATTGAACTTGTTCTTTTTCAAGTGTGTTATGAACCCACTTAGGCCTTCTTTTTCTTGACGAGGGTAGGTTTGTAGAACTTGACGTGGTAAATATTTCAGGTGCAATATATGTGTATGTTTCCATATACAGAACATTAACAACACTTGACGCAATTGAGCACGGATGAGATATTAACTCTGTCGATGGAATTATTAGAATGCAATATAATGGTGTATGCCATTATGCCCCGTGACATTTACGCATTTTGCCCCAATTACTATATTAAAAGAAAATATGAAATAACGGTAAGACTAAAGCAGTGTTAAAATTGCCCATCAACTTCAAGGAAAACGTAAAATAAAGGAGAACATAATCATCAATTCAATACTATTTCTTGCTTGTTTCTGTAGTTATTAAGGTTAAAAAAATATTACATCAATTATGCATTTAAACTAAATTTGATTGTAAATCAACTGTCATGGTCCATTGAGTATTGTTTGAAAGCAGGTTCTGATGGGCTGCAGCAACATCTCGCAAAAGCGTTTCGTTTCCGGTATGTGTGCATGACCCGTCTTACTCGTCCGTCCTCTCGTCTTGTCTTATCATGCCTCTTGTTCCCCTAGACCGATTCTATGACTTTGACAGTCAATGACGTCATTGCAAGATATGAAAAGGATAGTTGTTAATATAAAAAAGAGAGAAGCGAAGAGTCATTGTTAGCATGTCCTATACCGTAAGTGATCAGGAACCTTATATCCGCAACATAAGGTATAATATTATAAAATGTACCTATATTTACGAACAGTCTCGTTGCTAGGTTACCGCTGGTGTCGTAACAGATGCTGAAATTGTGACAATTTGAGTGGTTCATTATGAATTTATGAATGTTCTGTCATTTGGAAGTTTAAGATGTTGCGAACAATTAGAACACGTAGGTTGTGCCGATATTATTGAACACTTTGATTGTATCTAACAATATGGACACTTTGAACGCCACTAACTATATGCTGCTGACTGTACTTCCCCGGTCGAACTACACTGGTAAGAAAGTAATTTTAATTATAAGTAAGTAATCTTAAATTATCGTAGTTACAAATTATGTAATCAAAAGAAAATCTTAAAACAAATAATAGTTGTTACAAATAATTATACACGTTTGCCAATTAATTATACTCAAAGCAATGAAATGAAATGAAATTGAAATGTCTTTATTTAGTATAGGCCTGCGGGGGCACTTACAAATTGTCAGTTATATTTTTTTTCTTACACTACCACCGGATCGGAATAAACATTTCAATCTCAATTAATTTGCACTCTACAAGAGTGCGATTAATTCCCTTTCCTAAATCCGACGTTGACTCAACAAAATCCTCGAGGTTATCAGGATAATGAAATATAAAAAGGCCACCGATACTCTCTGAAAATGAAAAGGTATAATTCCGATGTAGATGACCGCGAACAGTCTCGGGAACTATTTGTCGTCGTCAACCCATTATTTTCCCACTGCTGGACACGGCCCTTCTTTCGGAATGAGAGTTTTTAGGCCATAGTCCACCGCGCTGGGCAAGTGGGAATTGGTGGACTTTACACACCTCAGAGAACTATTTTTTTTAAAGATCTCTCGGGTATGTAGGTCATGATGTTTTTCTTCACCGAAAAGCAGTGATAATTAATTTCTAATACTCACATAAATCAGTGGTGCGTACCTGGGTTTGAACCGCGGACCTCCCGATTGAGAGGGTAAGTTTCAGCCAGGCTAGCACTGCTCTCAACCATTGTTGACTATTTATATTAGTGACCGACCAAAAGTAGGTTTCGGTTTCGGCCGGTTTTGGCCAAGAAATTTCGTTTCGGCCTTTGTTTCCGGTTCGGCCAAAAAATGCACCGAAACTCCCAACATGGCAGCTAACTTGGGCTCGATTTTAAGTACTTTTCTATTCTGACTAGTGCCGAGTAACCAAGTAATTCGTATTGCTGGAAAATTATACTCGGAATGTCAGAATAGGTGAAAAAGCGTATTTTCTTAACGTACAATATTACGCTAATAAATATAAAGCACTAAATTATTCTCAAGCGTGTCGCCTGCTAGCCACTTAGATCATCGGTCGGTTAAACTTTTCGGTGGTTTATATTCATATCATAGTTAATAGTGGCTTATGTGACCCGGTCGCAGTCACCAACATCGGAATTGTTCGTATACCATGCAAATGTTAATGTTTGTAATTTATGTGGTTATAATCAAGAGTAAACAATATAGTGTTGTACACTATATTTTATTGACTTTGTTTATAAGGCTTTCGTAAAAAAATATCAAAAGGTATATTAAGTACTTTTTTATGGGCGAAGGGAAACAAATGGAAGCTTTTAGCACATTTAGTCTTGAGTCATTGCAATAATTAAACTTGTTAATATAGATTTATGTACATTGTTAATTAAAGTATAATTTTAATATAATATATTAAATTATTGTTACTCGTAAGTACGTGATGTAACAATGAAAATGGGCGTGTTTTGAATTACTAGCCAGTTACTTAAGTTATTTTTTATTGTAGAGATAAAGATAACTTTCAGAGCTATATTTAGCAGTCGTTAACAGCGAATAAGGACGCGGGACTAATTAAAACCAGTTCTTTTTAAAACACAGTTAATGTGGCGCCGTAAATATGCGTAGACGAGTTAATTATCCTTTGTTCTACTATATGTCGTAATAACTGGGACTTGGACAATTGTTTATTCTAAATAATTAAATATTATTTATCACTGCTTTACCACGAAAAATTGTGTTTTTAAGGAATTCACAGGTGTGTAACCTGTGGATTATTTAAAAAAAGTTCTGGGATGTTTGTGTAACCTACCAATTCGCAGTTGACCAGCGCGGTGCAGTATGACATAACTCACTCATTGTGAGAAAAGTCCCTTGCCCAGGAATGGTATGGGTTGACGACAACATTTTAAATAATGGTCGGTTATAAACTGCAAATAAAATGATGATTTCTTCACTCAAAGTCCCTCATAATGAAATGTCTTTATTTTGTACAGTCCAACGGGGCTTACAAATTGTTAGTTACTTCTCAACTGAGAAGAACCGGCAATAATAAGGAGTAAGCATATTGTCATACGGTTTTTTTTTTATCTGATTGAAGTAATAAACGAGCATGCAGTCCACACGATGGTAAGTGGTCACTGCCGCCCATGGACATCTGTAAGCAACTTCAAAATAGAACATGGGTTCTATCTGAAGTCAATGACAGATGCGTTGCTACTCCCGAGACCTATGATGTTCGCCTCATATAAAAGAGTGCCGGCAACCACACCCTACCATGGAAACGCAAAAAAATAAATAAAAAATACATGTAGGTAGCAGCCCTGTGGCTTCATGTGTCAGTCTTAAATAATATCACACCCACTCTTCTCGTGGGTATAGTAAACTTTCAGGAAATGGGCAGCACTATCTTTCCGTGTAACATTACCTTACAAGGCTTGCCAGGCATGGTGATTATTAGTAAAAGCCCCCATTAGAAGATATCCGTATCCAGTAGTAGATTTCAAAAGGCTGATAAATGGAAGGATAGCAACGCATCGTTGTCCAGACATTCCAATTGTTTTTGGGGTTGGGCACCGATAACTTTGAGCATCTGACTGTAACCGAATTATTGGAACCGCTTATTAGTGTGCAGAGTAGTAACATTTCGTTACAACCGCCCTAGGTGTGGTACAAGGCTCGTCAAATAGGGTTGAGGCGGAAAAGTGCCCAAATAAACACACTTAGCCGCCTATTCTCATAAAGCCTTGTTGTCGTAGCCTTCACATAACTTAGGCCTATCCATACATCCATAACAAAATTGAAAATTCCGTGTAAATCGTATGTCCTCTCTTCCTCTTGATAAACTTCAACACATACTATCCTGAAAGTGCATAAACATGTGATAAAAGCAATTTAATTCAAGAAAATTGATTGTAGAGCATTCTGTCAAATGCTTAGCGTTAGAGACGTGCAAAAGTTACTTGCAAAGAATGAAGAGCCTACAGTCTAAAACCTATTGAGCTTAATTTAAAATAGTATTTAATTAAAGTTCGTATTCTGATGTAACATTTAGTGTCACGCGTTATCAAAAGACTGTACTGTCTACACTATTTAAAGTTATTAAAAAAATAATTATGTTAGATTTTTGTAAATACGAGTAAAACCGCGCGACACAGCTTGCAAACAACACCTTGCCCAAAATAGGCAGTCGTCATTTCAGGTGGCCGGTAAAAATGTTTGACGCTCCCTACGTACTATCACGGTAATAATAGTGGTATTATTGTTTGAGTTGCGGTTCTTACAATAGCTCGATATTGTTTGTGTGACCGTGAGTCAAATTGTTTTTTTCCATTTCGTTTTTTTTTCTATCGTGTTGAAGTATCGAAGTGTGTTTGTTGCATTAACAATTTGTGCGTACAATATTATTATATTATATTACCTATATTTATATATGTCATTTAAATGATTATGTGGTTCGGAAAATTACATTACTCGCTCAGAACTTCACATAGATAGGATCTTCTCTCAAATATAATACTTTTTAGGACGTTGTCATCAACCCATTATTGTTTCACTGATGAGCACGGGACTTCTCTCAGAATGTGAGAGTTTTAAGTCGTAGTCTACCGCGCTGGCCAAGTGCGAATTGGTAAGGTTTTAGGACGTAGTCATATTGTAGTAAGTGCATATTGTTTTTAAAGTATTGCATGGCTTTTATCGCAGGCTTTGAGTGCCGCGACCAAATTAAGAAATTCCGTAACGGAAAAATCCTAACACCTCCCACTCCGCCTACCATGTAGCGCGGCCGAGCGTTCGCTTAACGTGTTTGTATATCGTACGACAGTACGAAGCTTGCACGGATTGAGATGAGCTGCTCGGAAATCGGACGAATATAGTATCTGTTTGATCAAAGTAAAAAAAACTTGAATTGAAAAAAATATGGAGTCGCAGGTACCATTTTTAAAACTTTGACGCCGTAGTTGACGTTATAAGAGCAAGTTCTCATGACAAGCGTTCAACGCGCGTACAACGCGCGCAAAATTTTTGTATAGTGTTCACATGACACACGTTTGGAAGGCGTTGAAGACGCGTTACCGCATTCGCCGAGGTTCAGTGGAGTTCTTACATTTGAAGATGGACGTAGAAACAGTTTTAACGATGATTTTACACCGATGGCATGAAAATAATATGAATATGAGGACGAGATCTTCCCAACCCCGTCTCTTTAAATTCCTATCTGAATAATCGTTACTTGTCATTTCTCATATCGCAGGACGTTTCTCTATTTCGTTTATAAATAAATCTGTATTAAAAGCGTCGGATTCCATTTCCGATGATTTTTGGACGAACTATTGGACCCTTAAATACGTTTAATAACGACAAAAGCGCGCGCTCAACTGAACGGAAACATAAAAAAAAAATTTAAACAAAAAATACAACCGACTTCCATGCCACATAAAAGTAAAAAATAATTTAAATACATGTTGGTTTAGAGCAAACACAGTACTTAGTACATAGTTCCGAAGTCGGCGCTCATATAAGATACTTGTAGTTTCGTCATGATCCAGCAAAATATGGTAAACCAACATGTATTTAAATTATTTTTTACTTTTATGTGGCATGGAAGTCGGTTGTATTTTTTGTTTAAAAATTTTTTTTTCACGCTTTTCAGTCACGATAAAATCAGTTATGGCTGTTGCTAGTCGTCCGCTAACCGGATGAATAAAATTAATTATTCGTCCGATTTTCGGATGAATAAAATTATGTGCTGACGTCATCATCTCAAAATAGACTTCTTTGACACAACCGGTCGGGGGCGCTACCGCGCCCCCTCCCTTAGATTCTGAATTGGAAAAATCTGTTCGAACCTAACCTAACCGAATAAAACAACTTTTTCTGAGTAAACATTTATTTAAAGAATAGACCTATAATTATCAATATTTAAAGTAGAAAAAGTAATATAAACCTTATAACTAAGAGTATAATTCAACTGATACTGATAAAAATAATTTTGACTATCCTTAGTTGGAAAACCAATACCATCAAAACCAATTTAAGTTCGGGCAGCATGGTAGTTATTCACTACATCAGGTGTACCCATAGCTTTACACAATTTATTAATCTCAGTAATATGATTTAACTCACCAGTTTCAATACGTTTTTTATTACGAGGATAATAAGTATGTTTAATATACAGACCATTTTTATTACGAATTTACCATTTAGCGGACGATTAATTTATTTTATTCATCCGATTACCGGACGACTAGACACTTCGATCAGTTATACGAGACCGTGTAATACATAGTATCCATAAGACTGCATAGTGCATACATAAATGGAAACGGTAATTTAAAATCAACCTTAAATGACAAGTCAAACAAAAGCCTAAGCGATATCTTACATTACTGTCACAGTGCATGTGAACTGAGCGCAACCGCGAGCAGGGCGCGGTTGGCAGTACTCCTGCATCGTCCAGGTAATTGTATTCAAAATGGAATTTGTGATCATAAGTATGTCCTTTCCGGAACTCATTGTTTGTATTGCGAACAATAATTACCAAGCACACATAGTTTAGGCAGGCTGTATACCTATATTATTAGGTTTAAAGAGGTGAAGATAACTTTATTAATCGTTGCCTCTGTTTATGTAACTCCTAATATATTCATAAGGGCCATATTACTATCGCCTGTGGGTTAGATAGGCAGTACCACTGAATGAAAGCCCAATTAAAGATAACGGTTTTCATAAGTCATCTCTTCTTAGCATTTCTTCAATAAATCCTTAACCACTAAATAGCCAACTTCTATGGCTTGGGCTTACAGTACCCTGCATCATAAGGGTCGAGGAGTTGAAGGTCAATTTTCTTAACATACGTCTTTGCTTTGTTAATATATTACATTTCCATAAGTATCAAATGGGCAACGCCTATGCTTTAAGCCTGAAGTACCCGTGCATCATCAGGACTGAAGAGTTGAAGGTCAAAACTATCATGTTATATCTTTGCCTAGTAATCTCATTACATATACGTAAGTAACATATGGCCAACTTCTATGGCTTGGGCTTGCAGTACCCTGCATCATCAGGGTTGAGGAGTTCAAGGTAAATTTTTATATCATACGTCTTTACTTTGTAAATATATTACATACCCATAAGCATCAAATGGCCAATACCTATAGTTTAAGCTTGAAGTACCCCTGTATCATCAGAGTTGAGGAGTTGAAGGTCAAATTTTTCGTTTTTATCTTTGCTTAGTAATCTTATCAGATATACCTAAACACCATGTGGCCAACGCCTATAGTTTAAGCTTGAGGCACCCCAGCATCATCAGAGTTGAGGAGTTGAAGGTCCAATTTTTCACTGTATACAACCATTAGTCTAATGTTCTACCTTTAATCTGTTTAATCTCATTTTAAATGCGTAAGCATGAAATATCTCAGTTTTATGGCTTAGGCATTCAATACCCCTGCATCATCAGGATCGAGGAGTTGAAGGTCCAATTTTTCGTCGTATACCTTTGCTTAGCAATTTTATTACAAATCCGTGAGCAACAAATGTCTAACTTTTATGGTTCAGGCCTGCAGTACCCCTGCATCATCAGGGTTGAAGAGTTGAAGGTCAAATTTGTCATCGTACATCTTTGCCTAGCTATCTTATTATATATCCGTAAGCACCAAATGGCCATCTCCTACGGTTTGGGCTTACAGCACCCTGCATCATCAGGGTTGAGGAGTTGAAGGTCAATTTTTTTATAATATGTTTTTGCTTAGTATTGTTATTACATACCCATAAGCACCAAATGGTCAACCCCTATGGTTTAGGCTTGAGGCACCCCTGCATCATCAGGATTGAGGAGTTGAAGGTCAAATTTTTCATCACATGTCTCTGCTTAGTAGTCTTATTACATATATGTAAGCATCAAATAGCTAATGTTATAGTTTAGGATAGCTGTAACCCTGCATCATCAGGATCGAAGAGTTGAAGGTCAAATTTTTCGTCAACCTATATAAGCATAGATATATAATACATATTCCAAGTTTCATAAGAATCGAATCGACAGAAGCCGAGTTATCTCAAATTATCTAAAAAACTTGAGGAGTGGTGGTGGTTTCCACCCCATAACTCAAAGAGTTAAGCATCACAGTATACCCATGTCCAAGGGAAAAAGTTGCGTGACAAAATTTCCTATCAAATGAAAGAAAGAAAATGGAAATCGGTTTAGAAACACCCAAGTTATTCAAGATTTTAAGAAACCGAAATTTTCCAATTTTCCGGGAAAACCGCGGGAAGGTTTTCATTTTCCTCAATATGGGACTCAACTAGCCGCATACAATTTCGTATGAATCGTGTCGGTAGGTCGACGATTTCTAGCCATTTCGCCCGAACATACATAAAAAAAAAAAAAAAAATATACGTGACGAATAGATAACCTCTTTCCTTTGGGAAGTCGGTTAAAAAACAAATGATCTCAAAGCGCGCGTTGACGCGCGCTAACAAGATTCAAGCGCTAGCGCTGCGTTTTACGCGCGCTTTATAAAAACGCGCGTTAGTATGTGTACGGCCTGAATAAAATGTTTGTAGTTGTAAGCGCGCGTCATTAAAACGCGCGTTGAGCGCTTGTCATGAGAACTTGCTCTAAAGCTACAAAGTAAAAAATACTGACTTAGGATTTTATTCTTATCAACAAATATTTTGCTCAAATATAAATAAGTCCCAAGAGGTATCACAAAGTTCTAACAAAGATTGTTAACGACTAATATAACTTTTATGGTTCTTGTATCTGAGAGTTCGTTCTCGTTATTAATTAGATCCCTCATTATACACTTTTCAGGGTGGATCTTATTAATAAAAGTAAAATATAGTACAGTCAGGAAGTTTTAACCCGAAAGGATAATTGAACGGTTAAATTCTCGTACGAAATGTCTTCTCAACCGGCTCAGAGAATTGGGCGGGTAAGTACAACACACCGACAAAATTACATTTAAGTTATATATAGGTGATGTTTTTAGTGATAAAGAGACAAAGGACACATAAATCATTGTAAATATTTGTAACAATAATACATATGTAAATTATTCACACACATGCACAACGAAGATAAAAGGTTCATTGACCGCGTGATACAAAGATATTTTTGTCTGAAGCGGGCGAGAAAAGCATCGTTCCTATATACATACACGCATGTTATGAATATAACGTAATGTGTGATATAATTATACTCATACTCGTTCTGTTGCATTGTGTTAATCACATGTACTTATTTATTGCTAGTTAAACGCGGCCTCACTTCGGTTCCGAGTTAGTTGTTAATGGAGCAAATAAGGATTTCTTTCACGTAACTCTCTGTATAGAAGGTATATTAAAGATTCCTATATAATAATGTCTAGGTCCGAGGACCAAAGGCTGCACCGCTGCCTAACAGCAGCATACAATACCGGTGGGCAGTGTACCCACAGAGGGAATTGCCCGAGCAAGGAGGGATTCCTCGAGGCCCGTAGACCCTGCGCCATGCGGCGGCGTCATCGCCGCGGCGTAGGATGTTATTTCTTTAGGCATATAATAATGTTATGTGTAGAATTTTCAAGTCACGCCATTGATTTTCGTGTCACGCGGACACATGAAAGTAGATTTTAAAAGCGCAAGTGGGTACTTTTACGAAATTGAAGCATCACTCGGGGATAAAGTCTAGCTGACAGCAACTTGTCACTACTTATAGACCGACCGACCGATATGTAATCGACCACAAATACTATGAAATTTTATTCTACCGCGGGGTAGAGGTAGATGTAACGATGTAGTGATGTAATGAATATTTGCATTCGCATTCGTGTAAATTCGCATTCGAATAATGATTTGCATTGCTTCGCAAAGAAAGGTCACCAAATCTATCCAAATTGAAATCGGATTGCAGTTTGTCGCCCAAAAAAAACGTCGCCAAATAACGTGAAGCATTTCTGATGACGTCTAATCTCAACAAATGTCAAACTAATATTACTTCAATTTGCATTATGCATATAAGTGAGATGTTGCAAAATGTATTTTCTTTTGTAATATATAAAGAGATTGAGTTGATAGTATTGGATATTACTATTTTCTCACTAATTGTGAAATCCAAATTATTCTAAAAAAAATACGACATTATTGCACAAAGGTTCGCCATTCCTGTTCTACACAACGTATCAGATACTTCAGATAGAAGTCCTGTTACACTGAATTATTGACAGTGGACCGTTATGACCAGAGAATATAAAGTGTCGAGGCTAGACACTTTATATAAAAAGTTTTCATGTAATCTGAGTAAAAAAAATACAAAGCTACTTTTTATCGTAGAATGTCTTTGGATTGACCATTAGAATTGCTAATCCAATTGATACACATATTATGTGGCGCTGACGTCCGTGTTCAAATGACGCCTGCAAGATATTTTAGATATTGAGATATTTTTGATGTTTATTGTTATGTACGTTGTTGTTGGTTTTTGGAATTGGGAGCGAAAACAACTTTCTAAATAAACATAGATTAAAGTTGACTGAATTAGAACGTCGTTTATGACTTTTTTATTGTTCAACTACAATATAAAGAAGAATTCGCTTGGTTGGCTTTGAGTATGAAACTGTCTCTAATGACTGTCAAATAGCACTTGTTTATTGTTTCATATTGATATTCATAAGTGAAATACCTTCAAACAAGTACATCTTGTTAACCTCTGAACTCAAAATCCATAGATTTAAATTAAGCTAACTGTTAGTACCTTTCTTAAGCGATCCGCGTTCCTCATTTTCTAAAATTATGTGATCAATGTTATTAAATAGGTTGCGAAAAGCGTCTAAAGCCAAGTACATAATCCTTGCGACTTGTAAAATATTAACGTGTTAAATTGTTTCATAATTTTCTTTCCAAGAGCTATTTTCTATGTTTGCAATCAATTTAACGTACACTAATGATATAATTAAACCACTATGACACCGCTCTATATTATTATTTCTCATAATGTGTCTCACCTATTTCGAGCGTAAAGGAATTTTTGCGCGTGTGAAGGGTGCGATTGCCTCGGGAGTAGCAATGCAACTGTGACTGATTTCATATAGAACCCCTGTTTTAAATGGATTTTGCTGATGTCTATGGTCGGCAGTGGCCATTTATCATCAAGTAGACTGCATATTCCAACCATCAATAACTCTACAATGGCACCTCTACAAAAATATATTATCTGTGGACAAAATATGTTAGCTAGACAGCTACTTCTGTCACATTAAAAAGCGGAACACCTGTGGAACAATGTTTTGCAACGAGACGCGGACTAGACGAACATAATGGCGTACACATAGGGTCACCGCACACTTAACGACATGTCACCGGATCGTACCGGACGGAAGAGATTTTTTGTCTACGACATAAGATAGTGCCAGGAACTTACGCGATAGGTGGGACTGGGTTATAACCGCGTAAGCCGAGGTATAATTTCGCATATTGATTATATTGAATATGATATGTGATAATCTTGTGTACAAATATAAAATCGCCGACCGAATGACTGCTATAAAAGGCTTCATAAAGTTTGACGACTTTATGACTTACTTCAACAGCGAAATTCCCTTATAGCATGCATTTTTTTTAATCCTTGTTCTGTACAGCAAATGCGCTCTTCCTTGGAGTCCATATTTTCCAAATCCTGTAAATTGAAAATCGCGTAACATGGGTTCGCGTAAGTCGAGGCAACGTAAATCGAGATGTTACTGTATAGAAAACTCAATCCTATATGTGGGAAGAGCCTAAGAATGATTGATGTTCGGCACAGTAGCGCTGCCCGATAGCTACTGGCCAGACGATTTAATAAAAATTACCATTAAGAATCCTACACACGTACCGTTATAGCTGACGTACATATTTAAGACGAAATATTAAGTCAAGTAGCGTAGCCTCATAGAGACAATAAATCGTAGGATGTATATAATTATAAGGCTATCAATACTTTGTGTATCCATACAAATAAATTTATGACTTGCCCTTCATGTAGCTTAAGAAATATAATTAATAGTGTAGCAAAATATACTTACGTGAGCAACAACTACTTGTTTTTGTGGTTTAAGTTTTTTAATAGGTTCCATTTTTACCTACCATTTATATTTCGAGTATAGTTTATAAAAACATCCATAAAAATAACAGATAACATGCATAGAGTAAATTAAGAAGACATGTATGTCAAAGAAACCAGTGAACTGCCATCTGTCACTTTTACATGAGGCGACGACTGTCATAGTCCTCGGGAGTGGCAACGCAACTGTGATTGACTTCAGATAGAACCCATGTTCTATTTGAAGTTGCTCACCGATGTCCATGGGCGGCAGTGTCTACGTACCACCAGGTGGACTGAGCATGTGGTCATGTGAACATGTGTAGTTTGCTACTTCAATCAGATAAAAAAAAGGTCTGAATGGTCGCCATCGTCCTCCAACATGTCGATATTTTTGGTTTATTTCGCGTACGTATTTCTTGACACAACAATCAAAAGCACATCTGACTGAATCACTGACACTGACACCTGATGTGTTGACATTCTATTAAAATTAATGAAGTCGTATACCATCGTAAATTGATTAATTATCCCTAGCATGTATAGCAAAACATGCAGCGTCCACAAATTTACACTTGGCCAGCGCGGTGGACTATGGCCTAAAACTCTCATTCCGAGAGAAGACCCGTGTCCAGCTGTGGGACAATAATGGATTGACGAGAGCATGTATATAATTTCACAATACTACAAATTTGTAATAAATATTTATATTGGGCATTGTGTTAGGATTACTTGTTAAGAGTTTACCTTTTACATGTCTTACGTGTGTAGTTATCCTAACGTCTTTAACTAATCTTAATGTCGCCCTCTTTTACAGGCGCTTAATTAATGTAAATAATTTTATCTATCTATATTAATCTACACCGGCGTACTGACGAAAAAAGTGTGCGGTTGTAATGTAGATACATATAATATAACAGGTTTATGTTTTGTTAAAACCGTTATGTTTGTAATGTGACTTATTTGATATGAAAATGTTAGGGTTTTTACTTTTCCATTTTAATGATAGCTGGTGAACATTTAATGTTGTTAACTAATCGTATTTTATTTTCCTTGTTAGCTTACAAGTAGTTATTAAATATGAAATTATAAAATAGCTGCAGTATACTCGATAGTTTTAATAATTAACGGGTACTTATGATATGCGGTTTTTGAATTCCTTAAGAAATCTTTTTGCCGATATTTCGACCCAGTTTCATGGATGGGGACCTCAGTCTCTTTTCTTTACCCCAAGTTAAGGGGGATCCATGAGAATTTCTCCGCGAAAAAAATGCATAAAACGAAGGAATTTTATGATCACAAAAAATTTGGAAGGTATGAGGCGAATGATTTGCGGGCTACTTGCTCTGAAGGGCCTAAAGGTATATAAAAATCATAACTTTTAAGTTAGTTTTACTATTTATAATATCTCGTTTTGTAAATAATGAATTTTGAAGTAAAAACTAACATGAATATTAGGTGCAGGTGATTTTATGTATGTATATAACTTTAATTTATATTAACATGACTAGATTTTTCTTCTAAAATGTCGGTAACACTACAAAAATCTTCTACTTTCCCGAAATCTAAATGTGTGAGATAAGTTATGTTAAAATATTTCAACGAAAATTGACACATTGCAAAATAATATCCATATATAATTATATTATCTAGTAGTGTATCTAAAATGTATTCACGATGGAGATAAAATAATTTGCATTCATTATAATATATACATTGATTGTATATATTAAATGTCGTACATATGTATTATAATGTATATTATTGTCAGATGCCGTTAGTTGGTTATGTTAATTTTCCCGCCTTAGAAAGCCTTATACGCAGTGGACGATAAGCTAAGTGAAGTGTCCCCATCTTATCCCTACTAATGTTATAAATATTTGGCAAAGGGAGATCTCCCGCCAGGCTAGGTGATCATGCCTGGGGAGCGACCGTGCTCCGACTGTTGATGTTCGGAACTTGTATATATGCACGATTCTGAGAATGCTTCAATAGCATGTTTCAGAATACTAGTAGCGCCATCTCTTGATGAGTAGCGGGAGGTCGCCACAAATATAAATGTAAGCTTGTATGTTGCACTTTCACGCAAAAACTACCCGGCGAATTTCGCTGAATTTTGCCTAAAACGTAGTTTATGACATATGTTAAGACATAGGATACTCGTTTTTTTTTATAATAATGAAGTAGCAAACGAGCATGCAGTCCACCTGATGGTAAGTGGTTGTCGCCGGCCATAGACATCTGTAAGCAACTTCACATAGAACATAGGTTCTATCTGAAGTCAATCACAGATGCGTTGCTACTCCAGAGGACTAGGATGGTTGCCTCATAAATTATACAACATGCCATGAGTCAAAATGTAAAGGGGCAATAGGAAGCGTCTCAGCCGTAGCTGACACGAGATAGAGACCTCGCACAGCGCTGTTTTTCAGCCGTTCACTACTCCCAATAGTCTTGTTCGGGAGATATTCGGGGATCGGGGATAAATTCTAATCTTAATTAATTAAGTGCTGCGGCTTAAATTCACAAAACTGGTTTTATAAGTCTGCTCAAAATTGAGATTTCTTTTCTGGGTCTGGGTTTTTTTGTACGTCCAAGGCAACCACAACACAGAAAAATCGTTTAGTGAGACAATGAGTACAGAAAGCGTTAGTGTATTCAATGTTTTATTAGCAAAGCCTCCGGTTGTAAATATAAGGTAAATAATCGAATATTTTAAAGATTAAAGTGACGACTTTGATCTTTGATGTTAGAATACGCACGCACGCACGCATTATACACTCATAGCCCCATACTAGGATTTTCGTCTGTGTCGTGGGTACCATGGACACACACAAGACGAATACACAAACACCCAGACCCAGAACAGGAATCTAAACTCATCATTCGGATACCTGTCTAGCCGGGAATCGAACCCGGAACCCATTGCGCGTCAGGCCGGTATGGTAAGCGCTCGACCACGCGGGTCGTCGCCTCAAATAAAGCTGTTACGGGCCTTTATTGATAAATATCCTTACTTGTTGTACAAACTTACATCATTGTTTGTAAGCGAATTGAAGTCAGCTTTTCTTTTCGCCTGAAGTTTGTTAAACTAACACGAGTAATGCTATAAAGCATCAATCTTATTTACCTTATCACTACATAGTATAAAACAAAGTCGCTTCTCGCTGTCTGTCCCTATGTTTTCTTAGATCTTTAAAACTACGCTACGGATTTTAATACAGTTTTTTATAGATGGAGTCATTCAAGAGGAAGGTTTTTATATATACATGTATAATATATCGGAGAAACACTGATAATTTTAAGCGAACGAACAAAGTTCGCCGGGTCAGCTAGTTCATATTATAAATGCGAAAGTTTGGGAGGAATTATGTTTGTTTGTTATTCATTCACGAAAATGCTAATGGTCGGATTTCGCTGTAATTTGGCACACTGATAGTTTATGAGGACATATAGGACACGCATTACCGCGGTAGACCGTAGACATGACTGGAGCAGGTAGGGCTGCGGGAATAACCTAGTGTTACCATTATTTAGTCTGTCCATTACTACTTATTAACTTATAATTTTCTTATTGTCATTTTTCAGAACTTAATAATTTTATTACATTTTGGTGAAACAGTGGAAAATGAATCTGATGAAATGAAATGAACTGTCTTTATTTTGTATAGGCCTGCGGGGGCACTTACAAATTGTCAGTTAAATTTTTTTTCTTACACTACCACCGGATCGGAATACGACCTCAACTGAGAAGATCCGGCAAGAAACTCAGCGGGTTTGTCTTTTATTCTTATCTATATTCATTTTTTTAATATTATTCCAATCATGTTTTTTTACATGGTAATGAAAGTTAGCTCCAGTATCTTGCCTTACAGTTCAGTAAAAGAGAGCCCTGTTTGGCAAGATACGCTACACTTTGACATTTATTAAATATACTATAGTAATGCATATTATTACTTTTGATTAATAATGATAATTGCTACTATAACATATTATGTTCTGATTGCCACATTTTTTAGAACATCATCATGTATTAGTAGAATATTATGTTCTGGTAACAAAAACAATGGTAAGCAGATATCTAGTATTACATGATACGAAGATAAAGCGATATGGCTCATCCCACGTCTAAAATAAACGAGGGAACCGCCTGGCGAGTGGCCCCTTGCTCTTTTGTCAAATTAATGGACCCACGCAGATTGGGGTCACGGCGATGGTATTTTATATGATTGGTAGTGAGCCGGTTTATTTTCATGATTTACTATGAAATAGGCCAAGGTGTAGCTTGTTGGTAAGTGGATATAATTTCAAGATTAATAGGAGACTGGGTTGTAAATGTTACGAATATATCTGCCTAATATACAGTGATTTAGGCGATATAGTATGGTTTTAGGTCGCTGGTATTTTCTGAAATTTTATTTGAATATTACTATATAATATGACCAGTGTAGTTCAACCGGGGAAGTACAACCGCCACACCTATTTCTAGCGTGAAGCATTTCTTGAGTTTCGATGGAAGGGTGTGGTTGCCGGCACACTTTCACATGAGGCGACCATCATAGTCCTCGGGAGTAGCAACGCATCTGTGTTATACTTCAGATGGAATCAATGTTCTGTATGAAGTATCCATATTATATCATTAATGAAATTTCGACCAAAGCGACAAATTCGACCTGTGCCCCGATCGATAAAAACCCACACTTCGGCGAGTGGCTAGGGTCCTTTAGGTCCAAAGGTGGCGATGATAGCGATAGCATTGTGGCCCTCAAATATTACACAGGCGTACAATGGAATCATTTATTAGGCGTCTATTTTTGGCACACAATGCCACACGAATTTTGTCACTCGTAACCGGCCCTTTGAATATTAACCGGACCTTATAGCGGACAATGTTGACTAACGCACGAATTGTCATAGCTATTTTTAACATTTCGCACATTGAGACCAAACGAGACCGAACTCAAAATTCAGTCAAAGGGAGCGTTCAAGTATCACGTAACGCAATTTTTGAACATTTTAGACGCCCCCCCCCCCCTCCCAATATAATGCAAGGTAAAGTTTTCCTATACTTCCTCCCTCCCTGAACTTTGGTAGCAAGCCGCTGTGGCAGTATTTTACTTAAATAAGGTTTTATACTTAAATAAAAAGACGTTACATAATGCGTCGTTCAAACCTCACTTCCTCCTCTTCTGTATCGTAAAGTTTGACAAGAATCCAAATCGCGTTACGTACCTAATACTCGAACGCTTTCAAATTAACTTACCTATATACTTGAAACTACTCCTAGTAAGGGTTCATCCTTAAATTACGTCACACGTAAAGTCGGAGGAGGTTGATGAGATGATGTGACGGTTAGAGAGGGTCTTAAATGTCGTGACATCGTCTTAATTAATATGTAATTATTCGAATGCGAAATTTGTACTACATATGCAGTACATAACAATTATTCGTATGATAAATTTCGTGTTTGAATTGATTAAATCTTTGTTAGATTGAAAATTATGAAATTCACGTGAATTAATTTATAAATGTTATGTTAATATCTTTTATGTTAATTTCCCGAGTAGTAATTATTAAAATTAAAAAGTGGCAATTTTGTGCTCGAAAAGTACTAACATAAATGTTACGTCTCCTTAATAATCTCTTTAAGAAACTTCTCAAAATTTTATTTTCCACAATATGCCAATATCGTATCAGGTCCCTTTCATTCTCACCGTTTGATCTATGTCATCAAATTGTGAAATAAAAGCTTTTAAATTTATATTGTCGGAGTGCTTTATATTATTAAAAAAACCGGCCAACTGCGAATCAGACTCGCGTACAGATTCAGGTTCCGTTGCATCTTCCAAAAACGTTAAAAAATCACGATTGTTGTATAGTAGTCCCACTTGAATATTTTTTTCTGTTTTAGGTTGATTTGTTGTTATAGCGGCAACAGAAATACATCATCGGTAAAAATTTCAACTGTTCAATGGTTCATGAGATACAACCTGATGACAGACAGATGTACAGACGGACAACGGAGTCTTAGTAATAGTAATAAATAATAATCCCGTTTTTACTCTTTGGGTATACAGTCCGAATTATTGGTCTAGCTATCGTGGTTCATGAAATACAACCTTGTGACGGACGGATGGATAGACGGAAAATGGAGTCTTAGTATTAGAATCCCGTTTTTAGCCTTTGGGCGTGGAGCCCTAATTATAGTCTAAGGGCCGGCGCACATATGAAGGAGCACAGCGCAGAGCATGCCCGCGAAATTTTCTAAACGAATCACACACTAGCCGAAATTCGCGCAAATTACTGCGAAAGCGGACGCTCGCGGAGTAGCGCGCGGTCGCGCTCTTGCGCGCTACCTTTCGCATGTGATCGCTTCCATGCTCCTTAGAAATAAATTGCTGGTATTTAATTTTGGATATTATTTCTAAAGGGACAATGACGATAATAGTTTGACAGTGAAAGATGTTCTGTGCTGCGCTCCGTCATATGTGCGCCGGCCCTAAAATTAGTACATTCGTCTTTTCTAAATAATCAGTTGTTTATCTTTCCATTGTGGAAATACACTACGTATCTAATTATGTGCGCGACGTTCCGAGCATATTATCACACCAACAAAACGTTTACGCAATAAAGTTTAAAGTTTATTTTTACAACAAACAGATGATGTGTGGAACAAAAAATACGCGTTAGGCCGCCGTCACTTGGGTGTAAAGTTTTAAACAGATGTTTTACGATACGTAATTGGGTCATTGGGTACTATAATTAGCATTCTTTTGTTATGTTATCGTGTGTTAACGTTGTGAATACTTCTTTTTTTTTATTATATTGGATGAGATAGAAATTTTTTTTTTTGGTATATTAGCTGTAAAAGAAATGTTATGCGACGCATCGAATAATTGATGTTGATAATTTTACAGCATTTGTTTTCCTTAACTCAATACGCTTAACTTAAGCGATAGATTATTTTGCTTCTATTCAGTAGGCACCACCGATACACCTATTTCTGTCTAATAACGTCTGTGTTTTAACAACAAATTCGCATAATGTTTTTGTTACTATTTCACGCAAGAACTACCCACCAAATTTTGCAAACACATTGTTAAGAAGCGGGTAGGCGGGAATAACCAATTTTTCTATACAATATGTATCGACATGTTTACGAGTACATCTACAACACTCCCGCTTAGACATGGGCCGCTCCTGTTATAATATTATATAGGAAAATAAGATTTTGTGTGCCGTGGAACTTTCGATGTCTGTAGATGTAAATAAACCTTAACATTTACCGAACGAGCTGCGAGTATTAAATCAATGTAAGCAACCGTGTCGACAGGCTACCTTCGTGCTAACCGCTGAATAAGGGTTACGCCCTATTCGTTCGCATAACGCAGTTGCTTTTCGTGCGAACGCTAAAGACAATTTCGTGACACGCGTGATTTACGTTAGCGGACGTGCAGCTGCACAGAAGTTACTTGCAACCTATTGTTTTGAATATGCTTTTACTGTCTTAAGTGATACATGCATGCGGTCCGCGAAGACATTTGTGAAACGCCTGCGGGCGGAAACGTCGCGATCACGAAATGCAAATCAATAGAATACGTATTCAGTTATGAGTCTATATTATTCTCAATGTATTTTTTAAACTATAACGGCATTAAATTACTTATTTTTTTTTTGTTCTCGAGGGGGAAACCTTCAAAAGGTACCCGACGCCGTGGGGGCGACGCAACGTTATGTGGGATTTTTACAGCCTTAAAACCCCCCGGTGGCCGTCCTCGGCGCTATAAAGAGGACTGCGGGACCTCCAAAGGACCGCAACCGGAATCCTCTTAGCGCGTTGCCTCATCGGACTCCTCTTATATGGGCGGGTGGGCCTACCGCCCCGTCTAGTCTTTCCGGCGGTTTGCGACCACGCATACCGCCGTCCTACCGGGGATCGCCCGACCGAACGGTTCGAGCTCCCAGTCTAGCCGCAAGCAACCCCGGAGGCATTAAACCACCTAACGGAAAGCGTTTAGTACAGTTTTTTACCAACTTTTTGTTTATTATTATACTCGTTTTGTTTTTTACAGTGCTTTTCATGCGATGGTGATGGATATGCGATGGTACACAGCCAAGTAAAGGGATACCTAGCTTCCCTTTTACTTTGCAATACTCAGCTAGGCCACTCGCAAGTAATTAAGGCCTGGAGTATTCCATTACGCCTCGCCACTCTACCTAAATGTGTTATCTAACAACTAGATGTATATAACAGCTACAGCTTGATGTGAAACGGTGCGTTTAGATGATGTTTTACCCTTATTTCAAGTTGTTTTTTGTGTATGCCACAAAAGAAAGCAACGAGCCAGTACACCAAGTCCCTTTTCGTTATGGTGTTTCTTGACCCTTCTTTCCATTAGCCTTTCTGTAGCGGTGATTGTGGTTATTTATTTTTGTTTTGTAACCGGTCGGGTACGACCGCGATGGAACGGTGGATGCTTTAATGCCTTTTGCCCTTCTTTCGAGTTATTACGTTTCTCCAAAACAATAATTGTATTCGTTTTTGCTCATACATTCCACGATTATCTTTTCATTTTCGCCCATAACTCACAAGGAAATAAAAATACGTAAGCAATATTTTTTTGAAGAAACTTAATGAACTCATGCTAAGGAAAAGGTATGCAGCGCGGCTTTCGGGTTTAACAAACTTTAAATAAATTATCAAAAAAGATAAGATTGTATTCAACACTTTTTTTATTTGTTGATGATCGAAAATGTAACTCGCTAAGCGTTATGATAATGATGTTATCAATAACTGTGTCATTCGAAGATATGGCAATGATAACACAGTTGTAAAATTTGGCTTTAAAATAATTTAAACGAATAACTACTACTACTACAACTACTACTAATTAGTTAACCCGGGAACTTCGTTCCGCCTAAAAGTCAAAAATCTAAAATTAAAAATATAAAATTTAAAAATATAAAATCAGTTTTTCTCTACTATATTATATTATGTATATGTAATATTATCATATTTTGGAACACTCTATCTATTAAAAAATAGCATTAAAATCCGTAGCGTGGTTTTAAAGATCTAAGCATACATTGGGACAGACAGCGAGAAGCGACTTTGTTTTACACTATGTAGTGATTACAGTATTATTTCTGGTTATAACTAAGGTTATAACCACGAGGACTGGATAAGCGTAAAGACGGGATTATTTAACTAATTTTGAAAGTTTGTCAGGTTGTATGTGTGTTTGTTATTATTTTTCACGCGAAAACTATGATCAGATTTAAAACCTAACGCAGAGTCAGGTAAAAACAGAGTATGTTTCGAGTTGTAATATCGCTTACCACAGCCTCCTACTCATATATTTACACTTATCACTCTGTTTGGCTTATCGAACTGATGCTAATCGAATTATCACTTGAAAGAAGTAGCCATGAAGCAATGATGTAGTCTACACGCTTGCGTAAGCATGAGAAATAGTTATCACCTCGGACAGCACAATCGGAGGTCTATTCTGTCCTCCTAATTCTAATAAAGAACGCAACAATCGAGTTTTTTTTTGCGAAATTGAGTTTTGGGGACGGCACCAGAAGAATGAATTATTTTTATATTGGAAAACGGTCAAAACCTAACGAATTTAGTACTTGGGGTCGACTAGGTGACCATTGTTAATGGTCACCTTTTGAAGGTTTCCTTCAACAATGGTCACCGTTTGAAGGAAACCTTCAAAAGGTACCCGTCGGCGTGGTAGAGACGCAGTGTTATGTTGGATTTTTACCGCACTAAAACCCTCCTGGTGGCTGTCCTGGGCACTAAAAAGAAGACTCCGGGATCTCCAAAGTAACGTAACCGGAGCAAAAGATAAGATAAATCCAGCAATTACGAGCAATAAACGAAATTCAAATGTTTCATTTCTATGGAATTAGAAATAATGTTGACCATTTTTATTGCTGTTACAGATATTATTTCAAAATATATTTATATCTCGAAATTCACACAAACTAACTAAAATAAGCGAGTTCAACGGCCGCTCCAAATTTATGTATTCCTTAGCCAAATGTTTATATCTTATCCTTAATACGGATAAGATTAACAAATCTAAAGAGCATGTAATAATGCAATAACACGCGGCGAGATAGTGATCATTATCGCCACGCTGTCTCGCCGCGTTATCTGCTTGATTTAAAACAAGTGCTTGCACACATTGTGGTCGCGGTAGCGGAAACGGACGTGGCCACGAAGTATGTTTACGGCGGTGTAGGAACTGTATATCTCAGAAACGCGGGCGAAATGAACCAAAAGCTACTCAAACATTCGCTTTAAGCGACTATCGTTTTGCGCTGCATGCGTCTATAACTTGAGCGTATTTTTAGGAATTTCTCTACAATTAGCTACTAACTTTTAGGGCTCTATTCTTATAGGCCTCGAAAGATACACAATTACACACATTCGTTTTTAATGCCTCATTCTGATGCTTGCTGTAGGTACATAATGATTGATCCTTTAGGTAAATGATATTAAATTTTAGTTAGAAACATATGTTTGTATCTGATCTTTTATAACCATGGGAATTTCACTTTTTCTCGCTCGAAATTTTCCAAACCTTGTTCAACGTTGGTGCTTGCAGCGCTAAGCGAATTTTTCATGACCGAACGAGTCGAGACAGAAGAGGCCGAAGTCGCGGGCTCACAACTCGCACATAGTACTCACTACAATATAAAGCGTTAAGAGTAGCGTGTTTGTGTTGAACGTCAATGAACACGAATCGCCCGGTCAGCCGCGCCCGTTATCGCTTCCGCCTTCGCCAGATCTATATGAACAAGCGCTTATATTAAGATTTATATCGTAACAATGTACGTTATGTATCATCGTCAACCTATTATTGTTGTATTCCTAAGCACGGGTGTTCTTTCAGAATGAGAAGGATTTAGAACGTAGTCATGCTTAATTTCTGAATAATAGACTTCATGCAAAATTAAAAAGTCGGATGGGTTGTTCATGATTTCGTTTCCGTTTTAATATGTAGCTAGGTACTATTTACTTCTTTTCATTTATGGAATTTTAAAGGAAAATACTTATAACTACATATGTATATTATATTTTTTTGCTGTTGTGCATAATTATAAGATTTAAAAATAGAGCGTATGTTTTGATTACGTAAAAAAATGTAAATTTGTTTTTTATTCTTGGGTCCTGTATAGGTACACTAATTCTACCAATTTATTGTGAACTAGCAGTGCCCCGTAGTTTCGCGCGATTCAAATACGTACCTTCGTAACCTTATATAGAGCAGTTAGATTTTAATGTAATAAAGACTAAATGCTACCCATGATATGGATAATAAATATATCTTATTTTTTAGATTGAACGTAGCCATTCTGGGGTACAACTTAAATTATACAAATGTATATTATATGTATATTTCTGTTATAATTATCCTCACATTTTAAAGCAAATATGTATATGCAGCTATATCTATCTGTATGGGTATACAGAATAGGGTACTTTCATTTTATTATTCATAGGCGATTCCCTCGAGGATTACTGTCGCACATGTTAGCAACGAAAAAAAACATTTCGGATGTCTCTGACACTAATTTCTAAGTGTCCGGTGAGTAATGACGTATCTCGGTCAGTGCCAGGGACTAAATCATTTTTGGCAGAGCAAATGTTATGAGGCCATGAATCTTACGTCAGTAAGATTCTTAGCTCGTTATATTGAATATTATGTTGTCGTTCCTGTTTTGTTAATTGGTACAGATTGTGATAAAGTACCTGCCATCCGACACCATAAGTTTCCGTTAGGCCATACACGAGCAGCTTGAAGCAGCCAGTATCGACTGCTTCAAGTGGCAACTGCATAGTGAACTTCAGACTTATTAGTACGTACATACCGTCCCTGTAGCTCCGGGATCAGAATAGGGCTACGGCATCCCCTGCCTGTCGTAAGAGGCGACTAAAAGAGGCTTCCAGGGTTGCAGACGGCTAGAGGACGGCGGTATGTGTGGTCGCATACCGTCGTAAAGACTAAACGTACATACACGAATCGTTCGAGCAGTTGTACTTACTTCTGTATTATATTAGCGTTTTGGTTTTAAAGGCATGCTAAAGGTATTGCAAGTAACATAAGTTAGAGGTAATAAAATATATTTGTGTTTCTTTTTTTTCTTTTCTGTTTAGAGTCGCGTTTGTAGTCTTAAAGATATTTATCATATGTAACTCTAATCATAAGAACCAATCGACTCGTCGTACTTGCATACGTCAGCGTAATAATATTACCATCTTTCTGATGTAGTCGAGTACTAATTAATTAATTTAGTTTAGTTGTATGCTTGTAAGATTTCATGATCGATATTAATACGCCTACGCTATTGATTTATGTATTAGTTCTAGTCTAGTTTCGCTTATTGACCTGTCATCCGTCGTAGATCGATTGTTTAGTCGAGACAATAGTTATTGAAGTATAACTATTCGTTGATTTTGCACGTCTCCAACGCAAAGCGTTTCTGGTAGTGCTCCTCTCAACGTGTCAAGGTAAACCAGTTCTCTCGAGTTTGATTGCTTATTTCATATATTTGATTTTTAGGCCTAGCAACTGGTCTTATGCGGATATATATTTCTATACATCTATGTACATTAATGTACCTACGAAAAATCAGTTGTTCAACTAAAAGTTGTATGTAAGCGCTAGGTCTTAGTATCAATGCCCCTGTAGTTCCGGGATTAGAATAGGGCTACGGTATTCCCTGCCTGTCGTAGGAGGTGATTAAAAGCGGGCTACCAGGCTTACGGGCGACAAAATTCGGAGCTTGAATCGTTCAGCCAGACGACCCCTGGAAAGACGAGGGTATATGTGGTTGCATATTGTCGTAAAGAGCAGACGGTGCGGTGGACTCAGCTAGGTGGAACCCGTTGGAGCGACGCTAGTTCTCTGAGTGTGTTTTGGAGATCCCGGAATTCTATTCGCAGCATCGAAAACAGCCGCCGGCGGGTTTTAGTTAGGTAAAGTTCCCGCAGAACCATGCGTCGCTCGCAAGTCCTCAGATACTTTATTTATTTATACTTGATCACCTAGATAGTTTACACCAATTATAATATAAAAAGAACAAGATTCTACAATACGGAAAGGCTGTAACTACATTTATAGGCGAAGACTGCTTGCAAAAAGAAGCGAGTAACATGTAAGTCAAATGATAACAACAATAATAATAAAGAAAAGACACATTTTTTCTGAAATAAAATGAAGTTTATGAAGTATTTCCCCTCTAAGGCCCTCTCTAAAAGGCCGTAGTAACAAATCTAATGTCATTTACACTGTTGCGAGTCACTGATAACATAATGAGATTATCGCTATCGCACTCAATAGTTTATTATCAGTACACTGATATTCTATTATTCACAAAAGTAGGCTAAGGATTTTCAGTATGATCTGGTGTGATTTTTAATGTACGCCTGGCCACAGTTCCTTTCTACGGTTGGAATAGGCCTTTTTTATAATATTTTTATAAAGCGCGTACTGCCACTGATATATGTACATACATCTGGATTCGAGCCCACATTTAAGATAAGATTTTTACCTGAATTCAGCCATAGATGCGTTGTTATATTTAGGGACTAACTTGAAGTATCTCCGCCAAACATACATACACCCTCCAAGCCAGCAGACAGTATCGCTTAATTTAACACTACTGTTGTTAAATATAAGTGGGACTGCAGTTTGTCGACCAAAAAAAGGTTGCCAAATCTATACCAATTTAAGCCGATCTGCAGTTCGTCGACCAAAAAAAAGTCGTCAATCCTCGGCCTCCCTATACCAAGGAGATTTTTTCCTGTGTGTCTGTGAGACCTTTGTACCGCAAGGGCTGTCCCGCTTTTTAACCGACTTCCAAAAAGGAGGAGGTTATCAATTCGTCTGTATTTTTATTTTTTTTTTTTTTTTTTTTTATATTTGTTACCTCATTTCTCCGGACTGGGTGAACCGATTTAGATGATTTTTTTTTTATTTGAAAGGTAGTGCGTGTCATAGGGTCCCATTTTTTTTTAGTATTTTTTTGACTAGGGCATCCATAAGAAAAACGCATAAGTCTTAAATTTGCATTTTCAATGTACGCGATAAATGTATGAATAACTCAATATCCCGCCAACCGATTTTGATGATTCTTTTTTTATTAGAAAGGATGTACTCCAGGGGTAGTCTGATAAGAGTTTGATAAGGTTCTAATCATAGGATCTTCAACTTTTTGGAGCAAAATAATAAAATTAGTGATAGTCGGCCGAACCTTAGCTGGAGAAGTCCAATTGAGTAAAATATAGAATAAAATTACTATGTAGGTATTTACTATGAAAAATTTGACCTTCAACTCTTCAATCCTGATGATGCAGGGGTACTGCTAGCCTGAACTATAAAAGTTGGTCGTTTGATGTTTGCGAATATATAATGAAATTGTTAAGCAAATTCATGGGACAAAAATTTGACCTTCAACTCCTCAACCCTGATGATGCAGGGGTACTTAAAGCCAAAACCATAGGAATAAGCCATTTGGTGCTTACGTATATGTTATAAGATTACTGAGCAAAAACATAAGATGAAAAATTTGACCTTCAACTCCTCAACCCTGATGATGGAGGGGTACTTCAATCCTAAACCATAGAAGTTGGCAATTTGGTGCTTACGTTTATGTAAAGAAAATACTAAGCAAAAATATAAAATCAAAAATTTGACCTTCAACTCCTCAACCCTGATGATGAAGGGGTACTTCAATCCTAAACCATAGGAGTTGGCAATTTGGTGCTTACGGTTATGTAAAAATAATACTAAGCAGAGGCACAAAATTAAAATTTTGACCTTCAACTCCTCGACCCTGATAATGAAGGGGTACTTCAATTCTAAACCATAGGAGTTGGCAATTTGGTGCTTACGGGTATGTAAAAATAATACCAAACAGAGGCACAAAATTAAAATTTTGACCTTCAACTCCTAAACCCTGATGATGCAGGGTACTGCAAGCCTGAGCCATAGAAGTTAGCCACCTGGTACTAACGTATATGTTATAAGATTACTAAGCAACAATATAAGATGAAAAATTTGACCTTCAACTCCTCAACCCTGATGATGGAGGGGTACTTCCAGAGGGGGCGCCCTGTTTGTATGAATTGTAAAAGTGTTTTATGTTTAATTTTTGTGAATATGTAGATGCACAAAGCAAACTTAGAGGCTTTATTTAAATACAAACATAAAAATATAGTCACTAAAAAGTGTAAAATAAAAACTTTTTAACAAAAAATATCTACCGACTTCCATGTCACAAAAAAGTAAAAAATAATTTAAATATATTTTGGTCTAGAACATACTCAGTACTTAGTACATAGTTCTGAAGTCGGTGCTCATATAGGACGTAGTTACCGTCGTCCAGCGAAATATGTCGAGCACCGACTTCAGGACTATGTACTAAGTACTGAGTATGTTCTAGACCAAAATATATTTAAATTATTTTTTACTTTTTTGTGACATGGAAGTCGGTAGATATTTTTTGTTAAAAAGTTTTTATTTTGACTATGGTATCCCGCTTTATTCACTCCAAAAGTTACTAAATCCCGACTTACTAAAAAAAATATGGCAACGCTGCTCCTTAGTCAAATCATGAGGAGTTCTGACTCCCTATTTTTACATATCATATTTATTAAAGTAAATTTTAATTCTATCATCTTGTTAAATCCCGATGATATGAAATCAGAATGTTTTGTTTTATCTCTACATTTGGAATTTAGGTTAACGCCAAGTTAAGTATCTAGGCGAGTGTGTTGAATATAATCTTATTTAAATAGGCCATTTAGTTACCATGTGATACTTATCGGAAAGTTACCGGCAAACGGTCAAACCAGCCCGATTTACATAAGCTCGTACCTATTATATACCAGCGTCAATGAGAATATGTAATCGCGACCTTCGATTAAATTATCCGTTTGTACAATTAAACTATATCTTCGGCTATGTACTATTCTTAAACTGTGTTTTTTCTGTTCGTTCGCCTTTTTGTCTGACTGTTTGTCCGCCTGCCTTTCGGTTCGTTTATATTTTTTGTTCGTTCATATTATCACATACAAAGGGTGCACTTCTAGCGGGATTTCAGTTTATATATATCTATATATAGTATATCTATATATATTCATTAATTTCTATTACCTACTTTAAATAAACTTATCAATAAACCTTCCTTCGTCGCCTTCCATTACATCATGAGTGGTGTTCAAAACCGACACCATAAAATTAAAGCCCATTAAATCGGCCAACAAACAGCGATCACCGCTTAATAGCTTTAGGCTACGTACTCACGGCGCGGTTTTCACCCGCGGCCGCCGCGGTTGCGGGCCCGCAGCTTCTGTGCGAAACTCACGAGACCGCCTATTTTTGCGGTTCCGCTGCCGTCGCGGTTGAGATTATCGACCGCAAACGTGGCGGGCGAAAACCGCAAGACGGGCGGTTTACCATCAGTTGAGGTCCTGACTACTGCACTCGCCCGCCAACTGACCGCAGAGTGCGCGGGCGCAAACCGCCGCGGCTGCGGCTGACCGCGGCCCGCGCGGTTCTACAGGTTGCCCGCCGGTGCAGTGGGAGCCGCAAACAACCGCGCGCATCGCGGGCGAAAAACGCGTCGTGAGTATTGCTTTAATTTTTTACACTTATATCTGCATCCTACAGAAGCTGCGGGCCCGCAACCGCGGCGGCCGCGGGTGAAAACCGCTCCGTGAGTACGTAGCCTTAACGTTTCCTAATTTCCTCTGGGCTCGTCACCCCATCCCTTCATGCGTCCAGTGCCCACAAGGGGTTATCGCCCAATTTGAATAACACTGCTCTATACAATGTATACTAACTTTAGTATACATATATACGTATGTATATGTGCTAACACTTCTATACAATATACTCTAAAGGATGTATACTTACTGTAACACGCCCGAGCAGACACGGGTCGTACTTGTCGAAACTTTATATATCCCTTTAACATTTTTTTGTGAATATGTTATGTAGATGTCTAGAGACGAGGGATTTTCTTTTGTTGTAAGTCTGTACAAATGGGCGATTCTTTCAAGGATTACTGTCCCCTGTCGAAATATTGTATAGAAAAATATGATTTGGTCTAGCATGGCACGTTGTACTGTAGATTCGTTGTACTGTAGTCGGTTTGCACGCTCGTTTTTGCCTACGACGTGCAAGATGTGGAACAAGCTTCTTCCTGAGGTATTCTCGGAGTGTTATGACATGGGTCTCTTCAAAAAAGGTGCGAAAAGAGCTCTCCTTCAAAGCCGGCGATGCATTCGCAACTCCTCTGGTGATGCAAATGTCCATATGCGACGGTGACTACTTTCCATCAGGTAGCCCGTCTGCCTTATCGCCAGGTTCAAAATAAACGTAATAAAAAAAGATGTAAATACATCCTTAGCAATCTAACATAACGAGGACACTTGGTACCTACAAAATACATATAAACATATAAATTTTATTGCACTAACAATACCAACCGATTATCTCCAAATAAATTTTATTACATTAAGTAGATGCTCGTTTCAATATCATCCCGCCCACGCCAAGCTTACCTCATCGACACGCCATAATACCGACATAAAATAAACTGGATCTTCTCGCACGCTTTTCTATAGATCACCGATTGCATCGTCAATACGTCAACGTACATGTATTGTTTGCTACTAGCTACGCCCGCGGTTTTTCTTGATTATCTATTCTATCTATACTAATATTGGAATGCGGAAGTTTGTTTGATTGTTTAAACGCGCTAATCTCTGGAAGAACTGGTCAGATCTAAACATATTTTACAATCAGATAGAAAGTTTGTTAAGGAGGCTTTATTCTATATTTAATTTAAATCCGATGAATAAAGGAAAATACAAGCGACCAAAGTTATCTAGGTATGCCGCCACGCATACCGCCGTCCTTCTCGGGGTCGTCTGATCCGTGCGGTTCGAGCTCCCATACTAGCCACCCGCAACTCCGGAAGGCCCTTTTAGTCGCCAGGGTCGATCTAATCATACTTGGGGTGTTCACTGATGTCCAGCGGCTGTAGCCACCTCTCATAATGGTTCTGCGTGATTGTATTGTATTGTATTGTATTGCTTATATTATAAAGTGCGATATAGAGTGGGCACCATACCTGTTGACATTATGTGAATGCGCTTGTGGGTTCCGGGTTCGATATGGAGTCTTGCCGATCAATCAGTTAACATTTTACTACGTGGACTTTTGTATACATTCTATACGTGTACACTATTTATTTTCTTGTATTTTCCATGCCACTATCGAACACTTGTGTCACCCGGGAATTGAACCTAACACGCGAGCTCTACTCCATTCTAAGTAGACTTTACTTATACTTAGAGCTCTTTTTTGTTATCGAGGGGAAAACCTTCATAAGGTACCCGACGCAGTAGGAGCAACGCCGGGTTATGTGGGATTTTTATCTCATGTGCTCATTTGGCCACACATGCGATCCTCCTACACGGGGTCGCTTGGTTGGACAGTTCGAGCTCCCACTGTTACCGCCCGCAACCCTGGAAGCCCCTTTTAGTCGCATTTTACGTCAGCCGGGGGATACCGTAGCCCTATTCTGATCCCGTAACTACAGGAACAATACTTAGAACCCTATGGCCTTATTCGTAGATTATCACAATGTTCATATCAAAGTTCCAAAAAATAACATATAATTTGCTCAAAAGGTTGATAACCCCTGACGTTATCTAGCACATCGTGAATTAGGCTGTAAACAAACGTAATATATCTATTTTCAATTGACCATGAACGATTGTTACATAAAGATATTAATGCCGGTCAAGTGCGAAGCGGACTCGTGTAAAGGGTTCCGTACCATAATCTACAAAAATGCAAAAAAATCACGTTTGTGGTTTGTGAGCCCCTTAAATATCAATTTTGTTCTGTTTTAGGAGATGTTGGTAAAGCGGCAACGAAATTACATCATCTGTAAAAAAAAATAACTGTATAGGTATCACAGTTCATGAGACACAGCCTGGTGACAGACAGACGGACAACGAAGTTTCAGTCCCGTCTTTGGGATACGGAACCCCAAAATGAAATACGGAATTATGATGACAAGAAATTAGAGCGTTTGTAAAAAAACTTCTATAAAGTAACCTTGAAACTTCGGAAATGTTTTTCAGGTTACTGTGCCTATCCGCTATGTTTTCTGACCATATATGGAGTGTCATTGTTTTTTTCATTATCACTGGTAAATAAACGATACTCGAGTTGAATGATTGTATTGATTTGACGACCCGCGTGGCGGAGCGGTTACGATACCGGTCTGACGCGCAATAGGTTCCGGGTTCGATTCCCGGCCAGACAAGAATCTGAATGAGAGTTTAGATTCATGTTCTGGGTCTGGGTGTTTGTGTATTCATCTTGTGTGTGTCCATAATACCCACGACACAGAAGAAAATCCTAGTGTGGGCTATGAGTGTAGAAAGCGTGTATAAACTAAGAAAGAAATAGAACATTTACATTGTAATATACAAATCAATTTGCCGAAGTTTAATTTCGGTCCTTTTCGGTCTCTCTGTGCGCTGTGTCCCTGTCTTTGAATTTATATCAACGCTTTAAAGTTACTTATAAGCCTATAGACCATATTTCAATCTTAAGTAGTTGTAACCTAACGGCTCATTTACACGACCAAACTCTCTCCCACCAAGCAGTAAGATCGCCAAACTATCAATTATTATTGACTACTTCACCCGGCGCACTTCGTTCCACCTAAGAGTCAAACATCTAAAATTATCAGTGTTTCTCCACTATATTACACTATATTACATGTATTATACATACAAACCTTCCCCTTGGATCACTCTATCTATTAAACAGTGAAATGAAATGAAATGAAGTGTCTTTATTTTGCATAGGCCTTCGGGGGCGCTTACAAATTGTCAGTTACATATATATATATAACATATTACACTACCACCGAATCGGAACACGACCGCAACTGAGAAGATCCGGAAAGAAACTCAGTGGGCTTGTCTTTTTTCTTTGTAAATCTGTAGCGTAGTTTTAAAGATCTAAGCATACATAGGGAAAGACAGCTGGAAGCGACATTGTTTTATACTATGTAGTGATGCTAGAGTAACGTAATGAAAACGTCATTATATTATTTTTATGAATTCTATTCATATTAACAGAAGTGAACATACAGTATAGCAATACTACGAAGGACATATCTTGAGAATTTGCCCAGGCCGAAGGAGTACCCTTGAAACCGTAATAATCCCTGACAATCCTCTTGACAAAATGGTACGAATATTAAAGTTATGTTCATAACGCTTCATGTACGAGTTCTTGTGAAACTTCATTCAGAAAGAATGGTAAATCAACGTCTCCAGCTTCGTTATATCTAGGTATTTCTGCTTATAAAAGCGGCAAGTGCTTGTTCTGGTTTCAAATGAGTGGAAAAGCAAAAACTAGCATAGTTGCTAGTGCAATGCCTCTGTTATATTTTAATTGTTACTGTAATGCTATTGGGATTTTTACGTAAGTGTTGCTAAAGTCAATAGCTAACGGTGACTAGATTCTATCAGATGTAGCCGGTCTGCCTCATCATTAGGTTCAAGTATAAAATTACCATAAGCAAGACCACTGACCCCGATTACAATTAAGTGAACCACCATCGCGTATACAACTGCAAGTTTTAAACGAAACGTCAGGTAAACCCGTGTGCTAAAAGCTAGCTGCCAATAAACATATCAGTATAACATAATACGCTTGTTATTATTTTACCACTGACCCTGCCCTCTGACAATTAACTAAACTGTTAACACGCTTTTAACTTTTTTTTAACGAAACGTCAGGTAAAACCGCGTGCTATAAACTAGCTGCCAATAAACATATCAGTATAACTAACACTTGTTATTGTTTTCCTACTTGACTGACACGTGTAGGCAGACACACGGTCTGTTATATTTTATTTATATGCATGAACTAGCTTTTGCCCGCGGCTTCGCTCGCGTGGAATTTAGTCTGCCACATAAAGTTTGCAAGGTGGTAGAGCAATGGTTCAACCAGGGAGTTATCACCGTCGCACCTATTTCTACCTTGAAGCAGTTCTTGTGTTTCATTAGAAGGGTGTGGCTGCCGGCTCGCTTTTATATGAGGCGATCATCAAAGTCGTCGAGAGTAGCAATGCATCTGTGATTGACTTCAGATTGAACCCTTGCCCTACTTCCTAAATCTGTGTGTTCAAATTTCAAATCACAGGCACGTATATTAATTTGAATTAGTTTTGTCGACAACGGATATTAATACTTATTTTGAAATTAAAAATTTTAAGAAAGGGTCTCAAAACGCGTGACGGTTACCAACGCGCAGTTAGCTAGCGTGGTCAACTACGACCTAAACTACTGCTAATCTGACTTATGTGCCGAGTTGTGTAACATTAAAAGGTCGATGACGATTGAATGACATATCTAACCTTTTCCACTGTTTCATTCTTATTGACCTTTTTTTCGTCGAGGGGGAAACCTTCAAAAGGTACCATACGCCGTGGGAGCGACGCAGGGTTATGTGGGATTCTTATCGCACCAGGACTCCGGGATCTTCAAAGGAACGCAACTGGAGTCCTCTGAGTGCATTGCCCCATCGGGCTCCTCCCAAGTGAGCGGCTGGGCCCACCACTCCATCTAGTCTTTACCACGATATGCGACCACACGTATACCACCATCCTTCCCGGGATCGCCTGGCTGGACTGTTCAAGCTCCTTGCATCCTGGCTCTCACGACAGCATGCGACCACACATGCTGACATCTTTCCCGAAGTTGCTGACTGGGTGTTTCGAGCTCCCAGTCTAGCCGCCCGCAACCCCGAAAGCCCCCTTTTAGTCGCCTCTTACTACAGACAGGGGATACCGTAGCCTTATTCTGATCCCGGAACTACAGGGACGTCATTCACATCGACCTTTCCCATTTTGCTCCGTGATTTATAACCATTTAAATATTAATTTCATAGAACTTCGTTGTATACGGCAGCGGCGCACGGCTCGTACTGCCGGTCAATCAATTGAGTACGCAATATGTTATACTCGTAATATCTTCACAACTACTTATCCAATTTACATGGTGTAAAAAGTAGATTTAATCTGTATTAGATGCTTGATTTTTTGAAATCATTTATTTTGATAAGGATTAATATTTAGTTTGTATAAAACCCATGGAAACATCAACTTCATATTTTTTAAATTTTCAAAGTATAAAAAGAGTTATTGTGGGTTATACATAAAATATAGATATATGCTGTCGCGGACTTTTATTTAGATCTATGTGAGCCAAACAATCCCACCATACATTATATTTGGATATCTCCAACGGTTTAGGCAGCGTACACGAAGATAGCTCTCAGAGGACAACTTTTTTTGCGACTAATCTGATATTTCTCGTTATAGTATAACCTTATTACAAAAAAATCGGTATAAATTATAGTCCATGTGTGATTCTGATGTATAACCTGTACTACTGTAAAGTTTCAACCAAATCCGTTCAGTAGTTTTTGCGTGAAAGAATAACAAACACACATACATCCTCACAAACTTTCGCATTTATAATATTAGTAGGATATGCCGCATGCGCACCGCTAGCCACGAGGTGACGAGAATAGACGCTAACTAGTTTAATTATTAATTTGATATTCAAATCACTAGTCCGTGCGTCTAGCCAATGATCATTTCGCTGCTGGAATTTATTTGTTTTTGATTAATGTTAATGTGCTCATTATCATGAGCTTCCTTTTGTAAATCATCAAAATAATTATATCTACACACACTAGTGCATAAAATTAGAATTTTTGTTTAATTCCAAAATGATTGCAATTTTTTAAAGTCTTATGTGTATTTGCATTATTCCTAAATATATTACTAGTAATATATATAATATTATTAATTACATAATCATTATAAAATGAATAAAAAATATTACACTATTAACTACATTTCTTTAACTTATAATAGAAACTCCTGTGGAGAAAGAATGTCTCCCTGAGGTACATCCATCTGCACTAGGGTGCACCCTTTTGTCGTTGAGTTTTGTATATGTTTTTTTTTTATCTGACTGAAGTAGCAAACGAGCATGCAGTCCACCAGATCGTTAGTGGTCACTGCCGCCCATGGACATCTATAATCAACTTCATACAGAACATAGGTTCCATCTGAAATCAATTACAGATGCGTTGCTACTCCCGAGGACTATGATGGTCGCCTCAATGTGTACATAAACATTCATAATCACTTCCACACAAAGAGGAGTGTACAATATAACATTTTAGAATGGACTAGATGTCCGTTCTACTTATTACTATTACTATAAACTACTATGAACGGCATTCAGAATCGAATCCGGGACCGCAAGTCATACAATATACCAGAAAGACATTCACAATCGAGCCCGGAATCGCGCGAGTCTGTAAATAAAGACAAATCCGTAGCTGCGTACGTAGATTTATAATGAGATATATAATTAAAGAATAGTTTTTTATCATGACAATAATATGATATTATTAGGGTTCCGTACCCATAGTGTAAAAACTTTTTTGCTAAGTCTCCGCTGTATTACTGTAGCCGCTATTTTAATAAATTTTAAAAATAAAAAGTTACAAATAAAGGGAATGCCAATTCCCTCTACTACAAACCTTTATATTTCGACGTTATCTATCGTAAAAAGTCAGATTTATTGTTTTACTGTAAAAGGCAGAAATACTCAATTCACAATCCATTTACTTCTGGAAGTTCTGTAGGTTCTATTAAAACATATTCTTAAAGTTAAAATAGTTTATCAGACCCAAGGATCTGCATCTGAATGGGTGCCAAATTAGACCAGGTTGGCGACTGGCTTTCCCTCAAAGAAGCTAACTCCCCAAATATTGACAAAATAGAGTCGAAACAGCTTCAATTCAGATGTGCGATATAATACTAAATTATTAGATGTAAGGTCGTAAGGTCTATTGTAAAAGGTAAAAAAAAAAATGATCCTATTAAGCCTAGTATACACTTACTTACCCCGCCATCAACACCGCAGTCACACTTGGTCGCCACGACCAGTGTATCGGCGATGGTGAGGGCGGGAAAATTAGTGGAGCTAAGAAAAAAATACTTGTTAACAATACATAAGAACCTACAAAAGGCACGAACGAACAGTCCGTGGAGTTGTAATTTTACAAATAAAAAAAAAAATAAAAAAGTTAAAATAGAAAAATAATATGGTACTGAACCCTCTATGCGTGAGTTCGGCTCACACTTGCTCATATGTTATAAGTTATGATCGTTATAATAATATAATTATTATATCATAATCATTTAGTAACTCAAATATGATACGCCTTTTAGATCATGTATGATAAGGATTTACTTTGGAGTATGTAGGTACTTATAATGCACTGCTATTAGTGTATGTTTACTACGTGTTTTTCAAAACGATCATACGTTTTACGTTTTAGCACATATTTTTCAATGTAAATTGCATGTTTATATTTTCATTCCGATAAACAAATAACCGGCTAAGTGCGAGTTTGACTCACGCACGAAAGGTTCCGTACAATTATCTCTAAAATACAACGAAAAATCTAAATGTTTGTTGTATGGGAGGTCCCCTTATATATTTGTTTCATTCTATTTTAGTATACGTATTTGTTGTTACACCGGCAACTGAAATACGCCTGTGACAATTTCAACAGTCTAGCTACAGTTCATGAGATACAGCCTACTGACAGACAGATGGACAGCGGAGTGTTAGTAATTGGGTTCCGTTGTTACTTTTTCGGTACGGAACCCAAACAATACACATACATTCGTACATCCTCACAAACTTTCACATTCATAACATTAAAAAGATTAATTTATTGGCATCATCTTCGTTCTTTCTATATTCTATGTGCTAAGCGATTTACATAACAATGCACCATAAATATGGCTATACATGGCTACAGCAACATAGCTCGTGTCGTTCGTACTGCCATATCATAAACATCTTTGTCTGTGTATACATACAGTTTGCGTAATGCGTCAATTGTTTTATTTTTCATACTAAAAAGTGTTGTCTATTCGTATATAGTTTTCTGTCCGTACGTTAGTCCTGGTCTTGCCTAGTAAGTTTTTTTTATCTGACTGAAGTAGCTAACGAGCATGCCTGATGGTAAGTGGTCACTGCCGCTCATGGACATCTGTAATCAACTTCATACAGAACAGGGGTTCCATCTTAAGTCAATCACAGATGCGTTGCTACTCATATGACTATGATCGTCGCTTCATGTGAAAGTGTGCAACCACACCCTTCAAACGCAAGAAATACTTCACGCTAGAAATAGGTGTGGCGGTGACATATAGGCATCAAAGATTATTTAGATTTCGCTTTTTTCGCCGGCAATAATTTCTAACTAGACGATCGGCGAATTCTACTTCGACCCAGGATCACCCTTCACCACTGATTGACATACACCGATGTCTGGTTTTGAGACAAAAAATATTGGTCACGTTATGCATAAGTTGCATGCATATCGGCAACTACGTGCGGGGAATTGACGGTGAAACAACAAGTGCTTTGGGAATTCAGTGCTATTCAAATTAACGCTAATGTCTCCATTGTTTTGTCTTGTGGATTAGACGTGTTTTTATGTTATAATAAATAATGCGAATAGTCATAATACTTGTGTCTTACTTCTTGCTAATGTTGTAAACTCGAACGTTTTGTATAAGAATGCATATCGTCATTAAATTTAAAGGATTGATATTTATTTCATTCCTATCCATATAATGTATCAAAGGTTATAATTTAACTATATGACTACTTGAAGGTGGTAGAACCAGTGTAGTTCGTTCGAGGAAGTACCACCACCACACCTATTACTAGCGTGAAGCATTTCTTGCGTTTCGATAGAAGGGTGTGGTTGCCGGCACACTTTTATATGAGGCGACCATCATAGTCCTCGGGAGTAGCAACGCATCTGTGATTGACTTCAGTTAAAACCTGTGTTCTATATGAAGTTCCTTACAAATATCCATGGGCGGCAGTGACCACTTACCATCAGGTGGACTGCATGCTCGTTTGCTACTTCAGTAAAATTAAAAAAAAAACTCTATATAAATCGTTACAGTTATTTTAAAGGCGGAGTGCAACAGTCGGTCGCGACTACATGTTACTAATTTACGAGTCAAACGTATACAACGTACGGACATATAGTGATATACGAATAGGCAGCACTTCTTAGTACGGAAACCTAAATTAATTTACGCAAGTGTCATTTAAGATTTAATCCCATAATCTTGCATGGTATGTAGATAATGGTCAAAATGAATAACATTGCATTACGTTGCTTACAAAATGCTTACGGTCAATAAGACCATCAACGTTGACCTTCCGCTACAGCCTTCACTTCCTTGTTGGAAATATGGAATTCTGCTTGTATGGTATTGTAGTGCAGATGGTGTTTTGACCAGAAAAAACTAATTGTAGGTTAAAAGGGCGAATTTAGGGCAGGGCATCTGGGGCAACTGCCCCAGGGCTCTTCAGAAAAGTTGGCTTTCATACAACCTTACGATATGGAGTTAAAGTAACGATGAATATGAAAATAGGTGGAGAGAATGTTTTACCAGTAGTCACGTGAACATATGTGGTGGTAAGCAAAGAGTCTGAATGAACTCTAAATAGTTTTCGCTAAAAAAGAGTTTTATTTTTAAGACCGTAGCCTTATAATAATAATAATAAAGTTTATTGTTCAAAATTTTGTAGGTACAATACATAGTTGGATATAGAATACATTATTGAGCAGTATGTTTCTTCGGAACCCTGGTATCCATTATAAGATTGAACTTGTGGCATGGATAACAGTTTCTTATTATTGCACTTAAAAGGTTACTTCGTTAGGACGGTCTTTATTTTTGAGAGAAAGAAAGAAAAAAATATTTATTTCGTCAGTTTTCACTACGACAAGTTTGTTTATAAGGTACAAAATTTTATTTTTTTATTTCATTTTATAAACATGAAAAAATATTCTACCTATAAAGCTTAAAATTAAGTTTATATAAAAATGTGGTGATCTCAGTAAATGTGTATTTATAAATAAGTGTACGTGTGTGTATGTATGTGTGTGTGTGTGTGTGTGTTTGTGTGTATATTTTGTGAGCAATTATTTGTCTTCTATGTCTATTGTCTTCTTTGGTAAATATAAGCTATATTTTTATATAAACTTATCTAATACTAAATCACCATTGCTAGGTTTGTAAACGTATAAGTTATTTCCAGGCCATTATTCACGATACGCTACTTTGTTTTAGTACACGTGTAAGTCACCCGTCCAAGTGATTAGATGTAGCGGGTTTAGGAAGATCAGCGTTAACCCTTAGCTTGGCTTTTGTTAGTGACATTAAAATTTAAAAGTGAATTTTACTATGCAATGGTACCCTTGTATCGTTAACCACTATTTTACACTGTTTAGTAAAAAAAAATATCTAGTAATATTGTACATGTGAAAGCTTGTGGGACGTTAGTGTGTTTGTCACTCTTTCACCCAACGTACTGTTCGGATTCCGTTGAAATTTAGTATACAGATGGTTATGACCTGGTTTAACACATGGCATACTCATTACCGTGACCAAAGCGGGCGGATCTGCGGAAATAAGCTAGTCGATTATATTTCATAGTCTAAACCGTGGTGTAAGAATAGTGCAGAAATTTACTCAAAAATAATTTATAGCGGTTCGAAAATAACATCCGTTTCTGTCTTATGTTAGAAGCCAGTCAAAAACTATCAAATATTTAGAATTTACTATAACAATCGCTTTTATAAGAAGAACTTAACTCTGTTAGTACGGTAAATTATAACATAATTTTCACGCATAAATATTCAAACTAAATTGTAGGATATTATGCATTATACTAGAAAATCTTACTGATACTATAAAGGCGAAAGTTTTTAAGGATGTTTGTCACTCTTGGACGCAAATGATACTGATGATAGATAGTTAATAAACTAAATCAACACATAAGATACTCCTTACGGAGGTAAGGAGGTTAGGAGTATATTTGGAAAAGCACCAATAATTTATAATAAAATACCAAAATCGATACGCAACCTTACAGATATTAATATATTCAAAAATGTGCTATCTAAATTTCTTGTGGACAAATGTTATTATACAATAGATGAATTTTTAAATGACAATAATTCTGATAATTAATTAATATTGACTAGTAATTTCATGACCCGCTGATGTAAATGTTAATGCAATAATTATAATATAATGCAACGCGTGGCCGGGTCTGCTAGTATTTTTATATAATACTAGCTTTTGCCCGCGGCTTCGCTCGCGTGGAATTTAGTCTGCCACATAAAGTTTGCAAGGTGGTAGAGCAATGGTTCAACCAGGGAGTTATCACCGTCGCACCTATTTCTACCTTGAAGCAGTTCTTGTGTTTCATTAGAAGGGTGTGGCTGCCGGCTCGCTTTTATATGAGGCGATCATCAAAGTCGTCGAGAGTAGCAATGCATCTGTGATTGACTTCAGATTGAACCCTTGCCCTACTTCCTAAATCTGTGTGTTCAAATTTCAAATCACAGGCACGTATACTAATTTGAATTAGTTTTGTCGACAACGGATATTAATACTTATTTTGAAATTAAAAATTTTAAGAAAGGGTCTCAAAACGCGTGACGGTTACCAACGCGCAGTTAGCTAGCGTGGTCAACTACGACCTAAACTACTGCTAATCTGACTTATGTGCCGAGTTGTGTAACATTAAAAGGTCGATGACGATTGAATGACATATCTAACCTTTTCCACTGTTTCATTCTTATTGACCTTTTTTTCGTCGAGGGGGAAACCTTCAAAAGGTACCATACGCCGTGGGAGCGACGCAGGGTTATGTGGGATTCTTATCGCACCAGGACTCCGGGATCTTCAAAGGAACGCAACTGGAGTCCTCTGAGTGCATTGCCCCATCGGGCTCCTCCCAAGTGAGCGGCTGGGCCCACCACTCCATCTAGTCTTTACCACGATATGCGACCACACGTATACCACCATCCTTCCCGGGATCGCCTGGCTGGACTGTTCAAGCTCCTTGCATCCTGGCTCTCACGACAGCATGCGACCACACATGCTGACATCTTTCCCGAAGTTGCTGACTGGGTGTTTCGAGCTCCCAGTCTAGCCGCCCGCAACCCCGAAAGCCCCCTTTTAGTCGCCTCTTACTACAGACAGGGGATACCGTAGCCTTATTCTGATCCCGGAACTACAGGGACGTCATTCACATCGACCTTTCCCATTTTGCTCCGTGATTTATAACCATTTAAATATTAATTTCATAGAACTTCGTTGTATACGGCAGCGGCGCACGGCTCGTACTGCCGGTCAATCAATTGAGTACGCAATATGTTATACTCGTAATATCTTCACAACTACTTATCCAATTTACATGGTGTAAAAAGTAGATTTAATCTGTATTAGATGCTTGATTTTTTGAAATCATTTATTTTGATAAGGATTAATATTTAGTTTGTATAAAACCCATGGAAACATCAACTTCATATTTTTTAAATTTTCAAAGTATAAAAAGAGTTATTGTGGGTTATACATAAAATATAGATATATGCTGTCGCGGACTTTTATTTAGATCTATGTGAGCCAAACAATCCCACCATACATTATATTTGGATATCTCCAACGGTTTAGGCAGCGTACACGAAGATAGCTCTCAGAGGACAACTTTTTTTGCGACTAATCTGATATTTCTCGTTATAGTATAACCTTATTACAAAAAAATCGGTATAAATTATAGTCCATGTGTGATTCTGATGTATAACCTGTACTACTGTAAAGTTTCAACCAAATCCGTTCAGTAGTTTTTGCGTGAAAGAATAACAAACACACATACATCCTCACAAACTTTCGCATTTATAATATTAGTAGGATTGTATGCCCATGTGGCCGGAATACGGCGAACAATATATAATTTAAGAACTCTGCATGTACCGACCTGTATTCCACAATAAAGATATTTGATTTGATTTGATTTGTAAATGTTACCGAAACGGATGGAGCCGAAAGGATATCCTATTTATAATGAATTCAAAATCATATACATATAGGATATTTAAACTATGTTAAATCTTTGCGGACGAGTATCAGTAAATAGCCGGCCAAGTCTTTTTACCGCTTTACCTACTCTTCATGCTGCGGTCGCGTCTCGGCATTTAGTCCCCAAATTCCCGCGCTGCGGCTTGCCTATGTTTATCTTTCCGAACGATAATATACTCATGGGTATCTCTTTGTGGATTAGTTTTAGCCTACAATGCTTGTATCAATAAAATCCTATTTTCCGTCATAAACTTACGATGCTAGATTATGGTAGATTAAATCGGATTTAATCTGCCTAGTCACTTAGCTATTGTCACTTGTAGAAAAACATGCAAATTTCGCATACATTGTGTTTGACGAAACAAGCTAACTGTAACCATACTCAGCACCTGTGTTTAATAAACTCCGACTGCGTACTTCAGTATCTGTCGCTCACAACAACGCTCTCCCATCAATCGCCCCGATCGCAAAGGGTTGTGAATATTTCACATCGCTCTCGATTGTGACTTGAAGCGACAGCTGCGGTTGCACACTCAGTTGCAGTTGAGGAGACCGTATGAGTCGCTTAACAATTGTGTGCAGTCTGTATACAAATACGAGGAACCCAAGCGTGTTGTTTCACTAAACAAACGTTGCTCTAGTAGAAAATCTCATGAGAGTCACAAATAACATGTGAAGAAGTTTTGATAAGTATCGCTTCAATAATTTCGGAAGTAATTTGTGTAGCGAAAAATTGAAAAAAAAATAACTACGTCCAACCAGCGATACATGAACAGTACATTAAGCCTTATTTTTTTGAGAATTCTTGTTAATGTAGACCTTTTAAGCCATAACACGCAAAAGGGAAAAAAATACGACGGAAGTACCGAGAATAACCGAATTACGTATTCTACAATTTGAAAAAACAAACTTAGGTATTCAGTAATTAAAAAAAAATACTTTTTATTCCAATTTATGCCCGCTTAAATAGATTTTCTTAATCTATTTCCGTTTACGAGTTGTCTCGCGCATGTTTCTATTTAGATTATCTTCCTCACAATCAACTCAGTTATCTCTAAGAAAACTACTGGACGTGCCCAACAGACATGTGTATGACTTAGCAACGTATGATTTTGCTTCGTAATGCATACATACAGCAGGGGTAGTAAACCTTCATGTATTAACGTGCCTTTTTCTGAAGAAATGAGGCCATAGACGTGCTGTCTAATATTGTTGAATAATAATATTAAATACTACCAACTGTATTATGTATGACAAACAGTACATTTTGCCATCAGCCTTTGAAAGTTCATTGCTGGATATAGGCCCACCCTAATCTGCGCTACTTCGACCGGTCCTGAGCCATCTGAATCCAGTGGTTACCCGCCGTCTTCTTCAGGTCATCAGTCCACCTAGTCGGGGGGTGGCCTACAGTCCTTTTGCCCAGACGTGGTCTCCATTCGAGGACTCTTCTACCCCATCTGTTGCCCGTCCTACGAACGATATGGCCTGCCCATTGCCAGTTCAGCATATTCATTTTGAGAGCTATGTCGGTAACTTTCGTTCTCCTACGGATTTCATCGTTACGAATTCTGTAACTTGTAATTCTGTAATTTTAGTTTGACTTCCGTTAAATTTAGATGACAACGGAATCATCAGTCAAATGGTTTCTAAGCGTGTCTGTCATGTTGTTCATCATTTAAAATACTGGCTCGCAGGTATAGGTGGCTGAAAATTATGTGGCGTGCCCAAAATAACGGGTCGCGTGCCATCAATGGCACGTGTGCCAAAGGTCCGCTATCCCTGGCATACTAGCTGCGCCGCACGGTTTCAACCGCGATTTGTTTACATAAAGTATAGTTAGTATTATGAGCATGATCTTCTGACGTTCTGATTTTCCACGTGTAAGATAATATTTTGCGATAGAACAAAGTAATCAGTAAGCTTGACCGTGGTTTTGAATCGCGTAACGTTCTGCTTCGTTATTGTGTTACTATCACGCACATTCAGCGTGCCGGTGTAGTTTGTAATTAGAATTTGAAAGGTTTTAAAACAGTTGTTGTAATTATTTTTATGCCCTGCAGTGGCGGGACGAGGATCTCACCACAGAACTGAGGGATCTCTGGAGTACGTTGCTTTAATGTTTTCTCTAACGATGCTCCAATGTTAATCATTTTTAGAATAATAACATTTAACAAGTTATATATAACCTTAAGCACGTTAATTTAATTGTGTCTTATCTACCTCAATTATGAAGACAATATCTCGCCTTTTGATAAAAGAGGTAAACCAAATTTCTGAAATACCGGTTTTATTATTGTTAAAATTTGAATTTAACTGGGTGGGAATGCCAGTTGTCCTAAACAACTGGCATTCCCACCCTGTCAGTAAAATTCATCTATAGCTCCCCGTATAAATAGGTGTTACGAATTATTAAACTTTGCTGAGTATCCCTACATTCCTATCATATATAAAGTCTGCAGATGGTCTATATATAAGCTCGTTATTGAATAAATTACAAAAAATTCGTCAACCTATTACTTTGTCACTGCTAGGCCGGGGTTTAGGCCATAGTACCGCGCTGGCCAAGTGCGAATTGGTATACATTACAATAATAATTATTGTTAATTTCTTTATTCATATATCTTTCTATAATAATTATTATGTGCTTATTTCAATGTTAGTCGCAAGTGCTATAAATAAATATTTGACAGATAATTTTAATCAGATTAACCTTACGTCTCAACGTCAAGGAAGGAATTTGGTTGAACAAAAGATTACTTACTGAACTATTCGAACAATGAAACCGGGTTTCATTACATATCCATTATTTACGAGTGTCAATTAAAGCGTGGACAATTGATTAGATATAAAAAAATACTTATAACAATTTTTATTACTGATAATTCAAATAGTATTGATACATTATTTATTAAATAACTAGTCGACCCGGCGAACTTAGTACCGCCTAAAAGTCAAAAATTAAAATTATTTATGTTTCTCCGCTATATTATACATGTAATATACATAAAAACCATCCTCTTGAATCATTCTATCTATTATAAACTGCATTAAAATCCATAGCGTAGTTTTAAGTCCTAAGCATACATAGGGACAGGCAGCGAGAAGCGTCTTCAGTGGTATATCACCACATAGTATTAAATACTATGTGGTGATATACCACTGATTGTAAAACGTAGCCTACCATGGAGGTACCACCGCCACCACCTGTTTCTACCGTGAGGCAGGAATTCCTGTGTAATTGTGTGGATGCCGTCCCACTTTTGTATGAGGTGACCATCTTAGCTCTCGAAAGTAGCAACGCATTTGTGAATGACTTCACATAGAATCTCTGTTCTATTTACTATTTGCTGCTCCAAAAATGATCAGAATATAAAACAACTAACAGTTAACATCATATACCGCGCTGTTACCTTTTATCTTTAATGCGTAAATTAAGGCTGTGTCGCCAGTAGGCTGTTCGCGGCCGACTGAATTTGCGACGTATTGGTTTAGTAAGCCCGGCACTATATTTGCAATGGAGTCCAAAGTTTGCTAGTTTGCGCTCACTGTACGCTGTAACGCTGCAAACTGCGTAAAGTGAGCACGAACTAGCAAACTTTGGACTCTCCATTTCAAATATAGTGTATACCTTACACGCATAACTACGAAACATCATATCTGGGATTTGAACCACGGACGCGTGAGAGGTCGTTTACCACTAGGCTATTCCTTACTAATGGATATCTATTTCGGACGGGCGTCGCGGGGAACGCAAGATATCAATCATTCAACGGCTAGATCCTACTCTGTAAACTATTCCGATTTTTAATTTATAGCGGCCGATTCGCTGTTAAGTTATATTTTCGGACAAATGTGGAACATACACAGAATGTATACAAAAAGAAAAAATCACAAAATATACTTGACAAATAGGTAACCTCTTTCGTTTTGGGAAGTCAGTTAAAAATACGCAGTTACGTGACGTAAGTTTAAATATATTAAAAAATAGTTTCTAGGAATATACTTTTTGGATTCCTTTGTATGTCTATGTATTTGGAATTCGCTTTGTTAACTGAAGTTTTTACAATTTACAGTTAAATATATTTTTTATCGCGAGTGAGACCACGGCCACAGGTCGTATCGAATAAATGCGATTGGAATTCGCAATATCTCCAAGTATGGTATTCGTTTAATAGCACATTATGTTATAAAAATTGGGTTCAGTTTTTAAGATACTTGCCGCGGACGGAGGAGATTTGCACTGTTATAGTTTATGAAGACAGACGCACTGCTAATATTTTTTTCAATTTATGCATAAAACATACATAAAATCAACTAAAAACGCATTACACACGCTTCCGTGCATTTGACACAAACATATTTATAATAAATAAAATAAACATTAATGTCTTCTATGAAAAAACGTGACGTCAAAAATGACAAATGTCTTTGTCAATATTACCCGTTATTGCTTTTAAATGCAGCTTAGTCAATAAAACCTTTCTTTTTACCTTTCATTTGTATTTTGTATTTGTATTTAAAATAACTTGAAAATTAATATAATTTAATTGAATTTATTAACTATTTGTGCTACCTTGGACAATATTAAGTTTAGTTTTGAGTTGAGTTACGGTCGAATTTCGACCGTTGCGACGGGTGACAAGTTTCTATAAACATTGCACATTAAGATATAAGATAATAAGTATAAGTAACATAAACATAGATAACATAACGAACAGAGGCAAATCGTAAATATTTTAATGAGACCAATTGATAACCGATAACATTCAAGTAATAAATTGCCCGCTAGTTAAAACGCGATAAGACTACATTAACTGCCCACATTCCATACAAATGAATGTATTTATGACTTGTAAATATAATGGTGTGCCAACGGTTTTGTTTATATTAAAGAAATAGCATGGGAATTTGCAGTTTAATATAACGAGGTTCGTCATGGAAAATGCTACCGATGAGAAGGTTGCTTACATTTATTCTGAAAAAAAAATAGTGTTTTATCATTAAGTTGACTACTTTAATGTCAAAATTAGATGCTGTTATATATTTTTTTATCTGACTAAAGTAGCAAACGATCATGCAGTCCACCTGACGCTAAGTGGACACTGCCGTCCATGGACACCTGTAAACAACTACATACAGAACATGGGTTCCATCTGAAATCAATCACAGATGTGTTGCTACTCCCGAGGACTGTGATGGTTGCCTCATGTGAAAGTGTGCTGGCAACCACACCCTTCCATCGAAACGCAAGAAATGCTTCACGCTAGAAATAGGTGTGGCGGTGGTGCCTCCTCGGTCGAACTACACTGGTTCTACCACCTTCTACCGCATCCCTCCACCGAAACGAAAGAACGATAAAAATGATGGTGTTACGAATCCGTAAGTCAAAGTAGAATCCTCAAGTGTTCCACTACCTTTAAATGTCTTCTATGTCCAAAAACAACAAGACTATGTCCTTTATATTTTTCTGACGGTCTATTTATTATAAGGAAAGTGACATCTAAAATAACGAAAAATATTTATATAGAGTGTTAGGTAGGTACATAAAAGTAGTAGTAGGGATTCACCGGTTCTGGGTCGGGCCCGGCCTACCCCTCCTACCCCTCTCCGGGCGCTCCTTCCCTAACTTAGGGGGGAGCCCGGCTAAAAAAAAAAAAAAAAGTTTGGTGTCAAAATGGGGGTTTTGAACCATGCCCAATCGATAGCACGCATTTATTTTACGCTATCTCCTTTACTTACGAAGTTAGCTTTTATGAATAGCGACCTCTAGTTCATTATCTAATCACTTTCCCGTCTCATTAAGCTCACTACGACCATACTTATCTAATTACCGCTCGCTGTACTCATAACATCAGATGGGTCATTAGGGCTGTGGGGTAATTACCGAGGTATGCGCATGATAATGCAATAAAAAATCTTTTTACTGACAATGTTTATTATTTCCAAAACAACTTTTTAAACAATTGCGATACTACAATATCGTTCAACAATTTATCCTCACAAAACAGACTTAAATAATCTCTGAGCTTATTCCCATAATACATGTAATGCAAGTATGTAAGACTATATTCTCCACAAACTGAAGACAAATCAAATTGTATTCTATATCTATTAAAATCCCAATGCCTTGCGTTCCTCCTAAAAAAGTCTTTGTGTTGGCCTGTTGGCGGTCGACCGTAGGAATCAAAATACCCGCCGATTCTATTGCTGTCTATGTACATGCCTACCCAGTGAGAGCCTGGCTCACTATCAGGATCCAAATTACTTATCAAGTACATTGGAGTCTTAACGTATAACGGTAATCGGTTTGCTGCATATACATTGTTTTTCAAGCTACAATGAATTTTAGTTAAATGCTTCTGAATCTCAATTGTATTCATCATGTATGCCTACTTATTGATACCTCTGATAGGCACAATACACTATTTACAAATGGAGAGCTGAATTATCCAAGCTGATATTTAAAGGGATGCAAAGTGGTTTAAATCGAATGAAAGACTTCAAATAAGTATAATATGTTGCATTTAATCAGGTTTCACTTACATCTAAGTATACAAATTTATCTTAACTACTGTAGTCGACAGTTACATTTCGGTTCTTATCAATTTCAATAACGTTATCAAACTCCGCATACACTATACAGTTAATAGTTTCGGTTAGAGTTGATTCAAACCGAACTTCTACCCTTACACTACCATGCTTTATAAGATTCCAATGAGTCATAGAGTTTGCTGACAAATCAGGTGTTAGGTCAAATGCTAACAGGCAGTAACCTTTTGCATATTGCTCCCTAGATATTGCATTACCTTCATTTAGAAAATGTATACCAGTCCCCGAAAATAAAGTGTGATAGGCTGCGGTAAAAATATTATTCTCGAATGATGGTTGCAATGCTTTTGAAGGTATTTGTTGGCCATCAATATATAAACAAAATGTGTTCATAGCATAGTTTTCAAAATTGAATGGATTTTTAGTAAGACTTCCATTGAACGCTGTGTTGTTTACAAATCCAACTATACATCTTTTAGGTACTTGACCCAGAAAAATGTTGTCAAGAGTCTTTCCCTGAACCCCTGATAGTATAGTTAAAACTTTGACTTCAGCTCGAGTAATAGGATATTTTGCTGTAGTAGAGGCTAAGACTTTTTGATGTGCGAGGAGTACACTTGGATTTATTCGTGCTCTACGAACAATAAGACTTGCATCCGTAATGCATACTTTACATTTTAAATAACTCTGAACACTGATAAGCTACATACAATAATAAAGGAGAAATATTTGTGCATTAGTGCATCATTATGCGGTGAGTCAATAGTATTGGAACTCTGACCACAGATAAGGGACTGACAATAATGATAAACTAATATTTCCGCTCATTAAAATGTAGTTAACAAACCAAATATATTTAGACACTGATAAGTGAACGCTTTATAAGTACGAAGGGAGGAGTTTGCTTTCATAGTTCGTTTCGTGAAGTAACAGTGAACAGTTTCATTTGTGAAGTGAAGTACATTCAAGTGTCAACAATGGAGGTAAGTAAGTATTGATTAAAACGTATTAATTTATGTCAGTTTCCAATTTCAAACACTAACTTTATGTTTGTATTGTTTTAGAATATATATGAAGCAAATACATTTAAACAGTATTATTACGCACTGTCTGATGAGGAAGATAAGGAAGATAGATCTCAAGAAACAAAGAAAATAAAATCTTTAAAACGAAATATGTCTAATGATAACTTGGACTCAATATTTGAAGCGCCAAAGACAAAAATAAGAAAAGTATCATCGTCAGTTTCTAGAGCTCAACGAGATGGTGGAACTGTTTATATAACATCCAATAGAGACGATGAAGCACATTCGTCGCATTTAATCAAAATTGAAATTTATGATTTGAAGAAACTATCCAACGTTCCACAGTCCCAACATTGGAAGCATGCAAATATAAGAATTAAATATTATACCGACGAAAACAGTATTACATACAAAGAAATGAATCATGTGATTTACAAAATATGTACAGACATTTCAAAAGCGGAGAATAGTAAGAAATACTCATTTAATAATAATAATTAGTTAATGATCTAATCGTTTTAAAATATTTACTTCTACTATAACTATTAACTAAGACTCGATTGTCATGCTAATTATTTTGTTTTGATGTATAATTACTTGCTAAGTATATAAAATGAAAGTGCCAATTTCAAATCATTACCAGTTGGTTTACAACTTCGTACACATACAAACGACCTCCTCTGTAACCTTGTTGTACACATCATAATGGATAGTTTCCAACAAGTTTGTACAAGTATTTTCTTCGATGAAAGTCAGATTGAAGAAGAACTGGCAAATGTTTGTGAAGAAATAGAAATCAACAATGAACTCGTTGATATATGCAGACAAGTTGAAAGTGCAGTAATACTTGAAAGTACTCAACACGATGAAGAATTGCATCAGGTTTCCTGCTTGTTTGAAAAATCTACTATGTATGTATATTTTTTATACTTTTGTTTCTATATTACATTATTTAAATCTTAAACCATAGATTAATTTTATTTTCTTTACAGTCAGCCACAACAAGTCGGAGGTGCAATGAAGAGGAGGAGCTATGATGTCGACAGCCCAAAGGCTAAGAAAATAAAATTAAATGAAGGTGCTTCAACGTCATATGATAACAACTCCAAAGACAGTGAAAAGGTTATGTGTGATATTTGTCAACGACTTGTGAGTAAAAGATATTTTGCCAACCATATAAAAAGTAACGTTCACAAAAATAATGTTTTTAAATCTCATAGTACTCAAGATAATGTGTCAGTAATCGAATCAGCTTTTGGTCAGCGAATTGTTTCATACAAAATCAAAAGTAAAGAAAATGAATCAGTAGAGACCCTTAAAACGCCCGAATTATTTTTAAATTCAATAAAAGATAATATTTGTTCATTGATCGAAGAGTCAATTAAAGTGCATATTTTGTTTAAAGTGAATTTTATATTACATGCAAATTTCATACAACAAACTAAAAATCTTACAAACACATTCGACTTTCAAACTTGTAACTATACTATTTCTCAAGGTGATGACTTAAATGTTTTTCTTACATCATTAAATGAGACGTTATCAAACAAAATCAGTTCATTTGAGAAAAAAGATAGCGGTTGGAGTTTAACACAAATCAAACATTTAGAAATAAATATAAACAAATTCAATCCACTTCGCGGCAGTTCATATATAGACTTACCTCATGACATTAAAGTAAAAAAAGCCGTAATCAATGTCCAAAATGCTGACAATATGTGTTTCAAATGGGCATTGCTTTCTGCCTTATATCCTACTACTAGTAAAACTAATAGAGTTTCATCGTACAGCATGCATTCAAATAAACTAAATTTCAATGGCATCCCCTTCCCAGTAAAGCTCACAGATGTACCAAAAATAGAAAAACTAAATAATATAAGCATAAACGTATTCGGATTAGAATATAATCGGGAGAAAAAAAAACATACTGTAATTGGGCCATTAGTATTTACTAAATTTCGTAAAAGTGTACATATTAATTTATTATACCTTAAGAACGGTTTAAATGCTCATTTTTGTTATATTAAAAATATATCGCGATTGGTAAGTAAACAGATTTCTAATCAAGAGCATGCAATCTTTTTATGTGATGGATGTTTATTACGTTTTCCCACTCAACGGCGATTAGATGATCATCAGGAAAATGATTGCGCTCATATTAAAACCGATATTCCAGATGGTACTAACACAATGAGAGACTGGTTCGGAAAACCAGCGGCAAATAATAAAATAAAATTTGAGAATTTTAAGAACAAGTTAAAATTGCCCTTTGTTATTTATGCTGATTTTGAAGCATTCTTAAATCCCATACATATATGTTCTAATGATCCGTCTAAGTCTTACACTGATAATATTCAAAAGCATGATGTGTATAGTTTCGGTTATTATATAAAATGTTCATATGATGACACCTTATCAAAATTCGAAACGTATAGTGGGCCAGATTGTGCAATAGAGTTTATGAAACGTTTATATGAAGATTTAAAATTAATATGTACAAAAAATACTTTTCAAAGAAGTCCCAAGTTTTTATCTAGTGATGATGAAAATAATTTATTATCGGAATCTGAAATTTGTCATGTATGCGAAACGAATTTGAATGAAGATAAACATTTATATTTTGACTTCCATACTGGCACTATTAGAGGTGTAGTTCATGAAATCTGTTTAAAAAAATTTAAGACTCCGCGTTACATTCCTGTATTCTTACATAATCTGAGCCATTATGATGCACATTTTATTGTTCATGCCCTAAATTTTGCTGACGGAGATGTAAAAATAATTCCGCAAAATAAAGAGAGGTACATTTCTTTTTCGAAATCTTTAACAGTAAATAATAATCAAATAACTCTAAGATTTGTAGATTCTTATAAATTTTTATCTTGCAGTCTAGATCAGTTAGCTAAAAATCTCAGTGATGAACAATTTCATGATTTAAAAATAAACTTTCCTTGCAATGATGACTTTACCAGATTAAGGAGAAAAGGAATTTATCCTTATGAATTCATGACTTCTTATGATTCATTAAAACTCACGTCGCTTCCAACTCAGAGTGAATTCTATAGCTCGTTAACAGATTCTAATGTCTCCGATGATGATTATAATCGTGCAAATGAAATTTGGAAACATTTTCATTGTCAAAATATGTTAGATTACTCAAACTTATATCTTAAAACTGATGTATTGCTCTTGACTGACGTTTTCGAAAACTTCAGAGAGCTTTGTATTAAGACTTATGGGTTAGATCCCGCTCACTACTACACTGCTCCAGGGTTAAGTTGGGATGCAATGTTGAAGTATACAAAGATTGAACTAGATCTATTGATAGATTACGAACAAATAGCGTTTTTTAAGGCCGGTATTAGAGGTGGTGTGTCTCAATGTAGCAGTCGTTATGCAAAAGCAAACAATCAATTCATGAATGATTACGATAAAAACAAACCTCAATCATATTTAATATACTTGGATGCAAATAACTTGTACGGTTGGGCTATGTCTCAATTTCTACCCACTGGAGGCTTTGAGTGGGTAAACCCTGAGACAAACTTTAATGTATCCGATACATCGGATATTGGTTATGTTTTAGAAGTTGATTTAAAATATCCTGTTGATCTCCATGATTTGCATTCTGACTTACCTCTATGTCCTGAAAATATATGCATTGGTAAGTCAAAAGATATAAAATTAATTTCAAATCTAAATGACAAAATTAAATATAAAATACATTACAAAAACCTTAAGCAATGTCTGAGTATGGGGATGAAAGTAACTAAAATCCACAGGATACTAAAGTTTAAACAAAGTCCTTGGTTGGAGAAATATATAGATTTAAACACAAATATGCGAACATTAGCAAAGTCTGTTTTTGAAAAAGATTTTTATAAACTAATGAATAATTCAGTATTTGGTAAAACTATGGAGAATATAGAAAAAAGAGTAAATGTTAAGTTGTTAACACATTGGGAAAATAGGGGTAAAATTTTAGGCGTCAACGACTATGTTGCAAGACCAGATTTTAAAAACTTAAGTATATTCTCATCAGACCTAGTAGCAGTACAAATGCTTAAGTGTAAACTTAATTATAATAAACCAATATATTTAGGATTTTGCATTTTAGATATTTCAAAGACCCTCATGTATGATTTCCATTACAACTACATGATTCCAAAGTTTCAAAACAAAAATAAATTATTGTATACGGACACAGATAGTTTAATTTACCAAATTTTTACAAACAACTTCTATGAAGATATAAAACCTGATCTTAAGATGCATTTCGATTCTTCTGATTATCCAACTGACAACATTTACGGTTATCCACAAGTTAACAAAAAGAGAATAGGCTTTTTCAAGGATGAAAATAATGGCAAAATATTCAGAGAATTTGTGGGTCTAAGATCTAAAATGTATGCTATAGACGTTGAAAATAATTTTGTTGCAAAGGCTAAAGGTGTTAATAAAAGCGTTACTAAAAATATGTAAATGCATAACTATAAGACATGTCTTTTCAATAAAAATATTCACTTCGGAACAATGTTAAGATTTAAATCAATTAAACATACAATTTATACACAAAAAATAAATAAAACTTGTTTATCATACAGTGACACTAAGAGGCATATTTTACCTAACGATATTGACACATTAGCTTGGGGTCATTACAAATTAGATAACAACGACTAATTATTAATTTACTTACAAATATGTTTAATATAATTCTTTGAACTATGTATATATTATCTTAATTGTGTTTATAAAAGTGTACTTCTAGTTTATGATTGTAACTTTGGTAATGTACTTCAATGTTTGTTTTTGTAAATAATTTAATGTATGTGTTCTAATTTTAAGATAAATTATACTAGATTATTATAAATGTGTATTATACTTTAAACTATGTTCATTGTTAAATAAATAGTTGTGCAGTGTAGTCGTCATGAAAATGTTTCATTTTATTCATCCCTTTACTGCAATAGTCGCTGGTCCAAGTGGGTGTGGAAAGTCACAATTTGTTACAAACTTCTTGAAATATGCAAAAGATATTTGTAGTACAAGTTTTGATCAAGTTACATGGTGTTTTGATAAAATGCAACCTTTATACAACTTGAAACTTGTTAATTACCATCAAGGTATGCCAGATCTTAGTATGTTTGATGGAAAAGGTCCCCAGCTTGTTATCATCGATGATCTTATGAGAGAATCAGATGGTCGCATCGTGGACATTTTCACAAAAGGAAGTCATCATAGAAATTTGAGCGTATTTTATATAACTCAAAATTTATTTCATCAAGGTAGAGGTCAGAGGGACATTTCTTTAAACTCTAGTTATATAATATATTTTAAAAATCCGCGCGATAAAACACAAATTCGACACTTAGCGAGACAAGTATCACCCGAAAATACTAAATTCATGGAAGATTCTTACAAAGATGCAACGAAAGAATCTCATGGATATTTACTGATAGATTTAAAACAAAATACTAGTGATATGTGTAGATTAAAAACAAAAATATTTCCTTCTGACTGTTACTGTACTGTATACTTACCCACAAAGGGGTTTAAATATGCAAAGCATCAAGAAATTTCTATCATTTATTAATAATGTCTCGAACCTTAAAGACACATAAAAAGTTTTTAGAAGCTCTTCATATTCTTAAACCAAAATATCAAAAAGCACTCTTAAGATCCTGTAACGAACAAGAGATAAATTGTATTTGTGAATGTATCTATAACGTTTTACAAGGTAAAGTACCTCTCCCAGACAAAGAAAAGAATAAATTAAAGAAATACAAAAACCTACTTCGAAAACTGGTGTGCAAAACTACAAATAAAATCCGTAAAAATATTATAATTCAAAAAGGGGGATCATTTTTACCAATAATATTAGGTTCAGTTCTGAGTGCACTAGTAAATAGTCTAATATGAACATGGAACACGCTAAGAAAATGTTACTTATAGATCCAAGTTTAATAGAAAAAATTAATCAACAAAAAATGTTAGACAACCCCATGTCTAGACTGGATACCGAAATGCAAAATATATTGAAAAGTAATATTGACGACAGAGAAAAGTGTAAACTCTATTTACAAATTTTACAAAGGTACCTACACCATACTCAAGAAGACCGGAAGCCTTATGAGTTACCTATCCTTACTAATTTTCCTGATGTTAATACTGATGCTGATATAGATAATATCAAAATTAAAAGTAATAATAAGAAACTGGAATTAAATACGATCAATAAATATAATTTAAAGAAAGATTTCGATGATATAAAACTACCGGAAGAACCTAAGACTAATATAGTTGCTGAGCAGACTCCAACACGAACAATAGTTGAAAACGAAAAGGTTGACTCACCAACTTATACACCAAGACAAATATTGAGAGTGATACCTAAAACATATTTAAAGAAAGGTGAGCTGTTGCTAGGTTTCTTATCCGATCACAAAGATAAAATCAGTTGGGATGGCGAGGGCACTGTATTCATAGACAAAGTTAAAGTTCCTGGAAGTAACATAATAGACTTAGTCAGTGATTTTATTAGACCAAGTAGAAAAAATGATCCTATAGGGTGGCAGCAATTTGCAACTTTATTAAAAGAAATTAATACACCAGTTACCTACCTCGGTAATACTAAAAGAAGTGGCTTCATAACTCAACTAATAATAGATGATCATAAGAACTTCACACCAAACAGGGATCAGGCTTCAACAGCAATAAGTCCCGAAAGAGAAAAGGCAAAACCCAGGAAAAAAATAAACTGGGAGAAATGGAGCCCTTATTAGAAATAAACAGTATATACTATAACCCTTCTCACCCTGCTGCATTCGGTAGTATTGATAAATTAGCCAAAGCTATGAAAGGTAAAATGAAAAGAGAAGACGTAAAAGATTGGTTACGATCACAAGAAACCTACACACTACATAAACCTGTAACAAGAAAGTTTCCCCGTAATAAATACATACTGTCAAATTTCAATGTACTCTGGCAAGTGGATTTAAGTGATTTGAGAACATATTCCAAGTACAATAACGGATTTAACTTTATTCTTTGTGTAATTGATGTATTTAGCAAATATGCGTTTGTACGAGCAATGAAAAATAAAAATTCCTTTAATATTAAACAATGTTTTGAAAGTATTTTTAATGAAGCCAATGCGACACCCATACATATTCAGTCTGATAAAGGCACAGAGTTTATTTCCAAAGATGTACAAAATTATTTAAAGAGTAAAAATATAAATTACTATACTACTAATAACCCCGATATTAAAGCAAGTGTTGTTGAAAGATTTCAAAGAACTCTAAAAATGAAAATGTGGCGATATTTTACACATAATAATACTTATAAATATATTGATGTTTTACAAGACTTGATATATGCATACAACCATAGTTATCATTCAAGTATTAAAATGTGCCCCTGTGATGTTAACACACGTAATATTATGACTGTATGGAATAATTTGTATGATAAAAATAACAAACAAACAGAAGCAAAGACACAACTACCAAACTTTCATATAGGTGACTATGTAAGAATAACCAAGTATAAGCATATATTTCAAAAAGGATATGAATCTAATTGGAGCGATGAAATATTTATTATATCATCAATTATAGATCGCTCTCCGTGGGTTGTATACACTTTGAAAGACTTACAAAATGAAACAATAAGTGGAACTTTCTATGAAAAGGAGTTACAAAAGGTATCTTATAATCCTACCACAAGTTATAAAATAGATAAAATAATTAGTACGCGATACTCTGGTGTCAGAAAGCAAGTGTTGGTGAAGTGGAAAGGTTATCCAGATAAGTTTAATAGTTGGGTATTGGCTTCTGAATTAGAAAAAATATGATGAAAGAAAGTTTCTATTTAACATTGCTAAGTAACAGTTCTATGGAATACTTTCCTGATAACAAAACAACGATGTTTTCAACAAAACTACCTAAAGCCTTAACGCTAGATGGGGAATGGTCAGTTGGAGTTGCTGAATTTCAATATCCATGTACCATGTTTACTGTACAAGAACACGAAAATATTATATATATTACAAAAATCACAACCGTGCCAGGCGATGATATACCATCTCTAGTATACTATAAGACTCATATTCCGGCAACGAATTATGATAACATAGATCATATTTTGGTAGCTTTAAATAATACAAAGGAAAATATAAAATTTCGTTATGATGAAGTATCAAAGTTAATTTGTGTTTCTGTTATCGATGAATCAATAAGATCAGTGAAGCTGTCTCCTAAACTATCTTTTCAACTTGGGTTTGAGCCTGACAGGAATCTCGTTGAAAGGGGCATAGGAAAGTGTCCTGCTAATTTGCATTTAGGTCTACCGTCGCAATTATTTGTATATTGCGATATAGTTGAACCACAGATAGTAGGTGACGTCATGACTCCTTTACTTAGAATAATACCATTAGATCCAATGAAATATATTTATGGAGCGAATAAGATGCATGTTTTTTCGCCTATTCACTATTTACCAATCATGCGACGAGAATTTGACACTATTGAAATAGATATAAGGTCAACCACAGGTCAAAAGATACCATTTCAGTTTGGAACTGTGTGTATCAATCTTCACTTTAAAAAACACAAAAATGTATTCCCATAATAATAATAATATATCTTGTCCCTACGAACATTATTATTCTCATCAAGCTGGTTCTGGTATTGGAGTAATATATAAAGGAGCCGCGTTTCAACGTGGTCATGGCATTGGTAGTTTTTTAGGGGGCTTGTTTAGATCAGTTTTACCTTTGCTTTCAAGGGGTGCTAGAGTTATAGGAAAAGAGGCATTAGGTGCTGGAGTTGGTATTTTATCGGACTTAATGAATGCACGACCCATGGAGGATTCAATCAAATCTCGCCTTAAAGAAGCTAGTTCCAGTTTAAAACGAAAAGTTGATGAAAAAATTGATAGAATAAACATGTCTGGATCGGGGTATATAACGAAAAGAAAGCGTCTTTCCTCATTCAGTCCATGCTCAGCTGCTAAAGTGAAAGCTATAAAAAAATTGGCAGCATCTCGGGCTAACATAAAAGATATATTTTCATAATTAATAAATTTAAGAAATTATGTCTTTCTTACATAGTCATTCTTGTGAGTGTGTAAAGTCAGAACTAGATTTATTTGCATTGCCCTCAACACAAACGAGTATTGAAAATGGTATTTGGATTCATTACAAACCCATTTCGTCTCTAGCTGACGATGGGCCAATAGAATTTCAAGTACCAGGATCTGGTGACGATTACCTAGATTTATCACATACTTTAATACATATTAAAGCTAAAATAGTTAACTTGGATTCATCAAAACTGAGCGCAGCCACAACTATAGCACCAGTAAATAACTGGTTACACTCAATATTCAGCCAGTTAGATGTATATTTAAATCAAAAACTTGTGTCACCACCCAATAATACATATGCTTACCGTGCTTACTTGGAAACTCTTTTGAACTACTCTCCTGCAGCGAAAAAATCGCATTTGACTTGTGGTCTTTGGTATGAAGATGAGGCTGGACAAATGGATTCAACTGACGACAAAAATTCGGGATTTCTGAAAAGACAAAAACTAGCATCTGAAAGTAAAGAAATAGAAATGATTGGACATCTACATGGCGATATATTTAATCAAAAAAATTTTTGATTAACGGGGTTCAAATGAGTGTCAAATTAGTTCGTTCAAGAGAATCGTTTAATTTGATGGGTTCTCCTACTGATTTAAAATGTAAAGTATGCATTACGGATGCAACTCTTATTGTTCGTAGAGCACGAATAAATCCAAGTGTACTCCTCGCACATCAAAAAGTCTTAGCCTCTACTACAGCAAAATATCCTATTACTCGAGCTGAAGTCAAAGTTTTAACTATACCATCAGGGGTTCAGGGAAAGACTCTTGACAACATTTTTCTGGGTCAAGTACCTAAAAGATGTATAGTTGGATTTGTAAACAACACAGCGTTCAATGGAAGTCTTACTAAAAATCCATTCAATTTTGAAAACTATGCTATGAACACATTTTGTTTATATATTGATGGCCAACAAATACCTTCAAAAGCATTGCAACCATCATTCGAGAATAATATTTTTACCGCAGCCTATCACACTTTATTTTCGGGGACTGGTATACATTTTCTAAATGAAGGTAATGCAATATCTAGGGAGCAATATGCAAAAGGTTACTGCCTGTTAGCATTTGACCTAACACCTGATTTGTCAGCAAACTCTATGACTCATTGGAATCTTATAAAGCATGGTAGTGTAAGGGTAGAAGTTCGGTTTGAATCAACTCTAACCGAAACTATTAACTGTATAGTGTATGCGGAGTTTGATAACGTTATTGAAATTGATAAGAACCGAAATGTAACTGTCGACTTAAGTCGAGTTAAGATAAATTTGTATACTTAGATGTAAGTGAAACCTGATTAAATGCAACATATTATACTTATTTGAAGTCTTTCATTCGATTTAAACCACTTTGCATCCCTTTAAATATCAGCTTGGATAATTCAGCTCTCCATTTGTAAATAGTGTATTGTGCCTATCAGAGGTATCAATAAGTAGGCATACATGATGAATACAATTGAGATTCAGAAGCATTTAACTAAAATTCATTGTAGCTTGAAAAACAATGTATATGCAGCAAACCGATTACCGTTATACGTTAAGACTCCAATGTACTTGATAAGTAATTTGGATCCTGATAGTGAGCCAGGCTCTCACTGGGTAGGCATGTACATAGACAGCAATAGAATCGGCGGGTATTTTGATTCCTACGGTCGACCGCCAACAGGCCAACACAAAGACTTTTTTAGGAGGAACGCAAGGCATTGGGATTTTAATAGATATAGAATACAATTTGATTTGTCTTCAGTTTGTGGAGAATATAGTCTTACATACTTGCATTACATGTATTATGGGAATACGCTCAGAGATTATTTAAGTCTGTTTTGTGAGGATAAATTGTTGAACGATATTGTAGTATCGCAATTGTTTAAAAAGTTGTTTTGGAAATAATAAACATTGTCAGTAAAAATATTTTTTATTGCATTATCATGCGCATACCTCGGTAATTACCCCACAGCCCTAATGACCCATCTGATGTTATGAGCGGTAATTAGATAAGTATGGTCGTAGTGAGCTTAATGAGACGGGAAAGTGATTAGATAATGAACTAGAGGTCGCTATTCATAAAAGCTAACTTCGTAAGTAAAGGAGATAGCGTAAAATAAATGCGTGCTATCGATTGGGCATGGTTCAAAACCCCCATTTTGACACCAAACTTTTTTTTTTTTTTTTTTTTTTTTTTTTTTTTTTTTTTTATTTTTTTTTTTAGCCGGGCTCCACCCTAAGTTAGGGAAGGAGCGCCCGGAGAGGGGTAGGAGGGGTAGGCCGGGCCCGACCCAGAACCGGTGAATCCCTACTACTCATAAAAGGACATATTTCAGGAGGGTGTTCAGATTTCTTTCCTCGTTTTTAAAATGTGTACAGTATGTATATAGTAGATGTAGCTTATCCATTAAAATACATTATCGATAAACAGTCACATCACCGAACGCCTGATCATATTATTGCAAAGTGAGTCTTTCTAAAACAAATGCCGCACATGATAAAAAGATCGTTGGTATACGTGGAGAAAATTGTACGATGTTTTTATTAAGTATTTTCCTGTTTCGTGATCTTAAAGATATCCCTCATTTTACCTGACGCGTTGTATACTACAATGGATTTTCTGTAATACTACTAGTTTATACTTGCGGTTCCTCTCGCTTGAGTCACTATCTTTTTTTATTTTTTAACCCAAGCGGCCGTCCTCAGGGCTGCGAGTAGAATTCCGGGATCTCCTACGGAACACAACCAGAGTCCTCCGAGCGCGATGCCCCTTTCGGTCTCTTCCCCAGTGAGCATTCGAGGTCACCGTATCTCCTGATGTTTACGACGGCATGCGACCACAAACTCCATCGTCCAACCCGGGGGCTCTTGGCTGGACGGTTCGACCTCCCACTCTAGCCGCCCGCAACCCCGGAGGTCTCTCTTAGTCGCCTCTTACGACTGGCAGGGGTTACCGTAGCCCTATTCTGGTCCCGGAACTACAGGGACAAGGTCATAAACTATCTGTGTGCTTTTGAGCAAAATCCAATCACTGATTTTTGTGTAAAATTGTAACAAACTTACAAAGTCACAAACCTTCAGTCTTTATAATATTAGTATGACTAATAAGATAATAAAAGCGTACACTTGATTAAGATATTATAATAGTTGTTATGTATAAGTTAGAACGCTAGGTGTGCTTTTTACAAAGCTATTACCGTATTATGAATGGATTTTCTATAACCTATATATTGCTAGATTTTCATAGCACATTTTTATCGCTTAACATCGCTTCATAAGATAGCATCGACCATGTTAACTTAGCTACGAAAATATCTGATAGAAAAGGACCTTTATTTTGGTGCCATTCCATTATTGTCCCATAACTGGGCACGGGTCTTTTCTCAGGATGAGAGAGTTATAGGCCATAGTCCAACGCGCTGGCCAAGTGCGAATTGGTGGACTTCACACACCTCCGAGAACTTTTTTTTATAAAGAACTCTCCGGTGTGCAGGTTACCTCACGATGTTTTCCTTCACCGAAAAGCAGTGATAATTAATTTCTAATACGCACTTAATTTAGAAAAATCTTTGGTGCGTGCCTGGGTTCGAACCTCGGACCTCCCGATCGAAAGGGCAAGTTTCAACCATTAGGCTATCACTGCTCTCTCTTTACTTATCGCTTTATTTTACTTTGTTAGAAACATTTAACTAATTCTGATAAGATCCACAAAGATAGAGTTTAAATGAAGTCAGTGTTATTTCTATCCCAAAATTTTCCAATTACGTAATGAGAGCGGGTGGAGTCACGCGCGGTAACTTTTAATTAAAAGTAAGTTAAATTCGAGTCAGGTCAGTGGATTATTAGAATATTAAGTCCCATGTTAGCCTACTTAGGAAGATAAGCCGTGCGTATAATCTAAGATAATGTACAAATAAGGTTATTTTAAATCTTGAGATACTTGATAACAATATTAAGATGACTAGTCACCCGTCGCAACGGTAGACATTCGACCGTAATTTAAATTAAAAAACTAAACTTCATGCCGTCCAGAGTAAATAAATTGTAATAATTTTCAAGTTATTTTGAACGCACCCGTTAATGGTAAAAAGAGGTTTATTGACTAAGCTGCATTAAAAAGCAATAGCGGGTATTTTGACAAAGACATCTGACATTTTTGACGTAATGTGTTTTCATAGTAAGACATTGAATGCTCTACTTCGTTTATTATGTGTTTTTGTCAAATGCAAAGTAGTGAGTGTTATGTGTTTTTATTTGATTTTATGAATGGTAAATGACTTCTCTACATCAACTATAACAAATTTGTGCTTAACGTATTAATATATAGATATTCTGTAGGATTTTGTTTTGTTTGAGGGGGAAACCTTTGAAAAGATACTTATCGCCGTGGGAGCGACGCCAGTTTGTGTGGAATTCTGCACAACTTAAAGCTCGTCTAAGTTGGCCGTGCTCGACATTGCAGAGAGGACTCCACAATCTCCAAGGAACGCCACCGGAGTACTTGATAGGTTTAGGATGCACACACGCTACAATGAAATATATTAACGTCAATCGATCTTCGAGCGATAGAAAAATGCTGTCAGTAAGAAGTGTATGTATGCCTACGAAATATAATTTAATGAAAATTATTAATTCGATGGCTGTTGGTCTGCAAAATTAAATCAACCGATCGATCAACATCGGATCATTTGACGTTGATCGGGTGTGTGTGTTGATCGCAATTTTTAGATGTCTACTTTTTGTACTGAATTAAATCAACTTTAGATTAAATGTAATCAACGAAAATTAAATCAACCTCAATCATCAAATCAAATCAGTCGATCAACATCAAATAAATTGACGTTGATCGGGTTTATGGGTGAAATTTTTAGGTCAATACATTTTTTGTCATTCTACACTGCAGCATTATTTATTTATTTATTTAGATAAGTTTTTTATTATGGACATAGCAAACGTATGCATTTCAACTGACAGTAAGTGACCTCTGCGATGAATAAACATCTATAATATCAACTAGACAGGGTTAGAATACTACTTACTAGTGATGTAGCGAATATTCGCATTCGCATTCGTGTGAATTGGTGCGAATGTTTTGTGAATAAACCATTTTTTTTTATCTGATTGAAGTAGCAAACGAGCATCTGACCACCTGATGGTATGTGATCACTGCCACCCATGGACATCTGTAAACAACTTCAAATATAGCATGGGTTCTATCTGAAGTCAATCACAGATGCATTGTTACTCCCGAGGACAATGATGGTCGCCTCATATAAAAGTGTGCAGACAACCACACCCGTCCGTCGAAACGCAAGAGATGCTTCACGCTAGAACTAGGTGTGGCGGTGGTACTTCTCTGGTTCTACCACCTGATAAATTGAGATCGAACTGCAGTTTGTCGACCTAAAAAAAACGTCGCCTTTAAAAAACACTTTATATCCTCTGGCACCTTATACCAAGAACTGAAAAAAACTTACACTCGCATTCGCGATTGTTGACAAGGAATATTCGCATTCGCATTTGCGAATGACAAATAATGAAATTACTACTACTTACTTAGGTAATCAAGAGATGCGTTGCTATCCCTGGGAACTGACTAGATAATTAATGATACTTAGGGTTGATTGATAGCAGTAATAGCCTAACGGTTGAATCTTGCCCTCTCGATCGGAAGGTCCGAGGTTCAAAATTAATTACAATTGCTTTTTCCGTGAAGGAAAACGTCGTGAGGAAACCTACACACCTTAGAGTTCTTTAAAAAAAGTTCTCGGAGGTGGGTGAAGTCCACCAATCCGCACTTGGCCAGCGCGGTGGACTATTGCCTATAACTCTTATTTTGAGAGAAGACCCGTACTTAGTAATAGGACAATAATGGGTTGACGAGAGAGGGGTGATTAGCATTAAATGGATCAGATAACTTTGTCTATCTTACTGTCCTGGAAACTAGAACATGATGTGTTCCAATCAAACTTAACACTAGAAATATAAAGCAGAAACAACGGTGACGGTGGTCCTAAGGCTTCTAGCCTATGTAGCTAGACTCAGATCTTCTATGTTTTCTTTCTAATTAAAGTTCGTTTGAAATTTCTATAGTCTATTATAAATATAATAGAATTTTCGATTATAACAATTGGGAACATGGCTTCACAGACTTCGCAGGGTTAGTAATTAAGTTTTCATAAAATTTTAAATGCTATTTATTTTTTAAGCATCTGTCCAAACGTTTGATAGAATCAAGGAATGATCAGAAAGCTGGCCATTACATTACCCAAGGACTGTCCTTAATATTCAACGAGGTAACGTTGCCGTTCTGGGAACTCATCCTAGGGACAGTAATTTGAACGCAGTTTTTTATATGTTACTAGCTGACCGGGCGAACTTGGTTCCGCCTAAAAGTAAAAAATCTAAAACTATCAATGGTCCTCCACTATATTGTGCAAGTATGATACACAAAAACCTTCGTCTTGAATCACCCTATCTATTTAAAAAAAAATCATTAAAATCTGTGGCGTAGTTTTAAAGATCTAAGCATACATAGGGGCAGACAGCGCGAAGCTACTTGGTTTTATACTATGTAGTGATTGAACAAATGTTTTTTTTATTTTTTTTATATAAGTTACTAAGTTATTCCTGCGTAACTTTTATGTAAAAAAAAAGCTTATTCCCGTGCGCTCCGGTCACGTCTAACACGGTAATGTATCCTGTGTTTTAATCTAGATGCTTTGAGTTTGTCGCAGCAAAAGACTTGGTTTCTTCGTGGCAGAGTAACAGACAGTTCTGGTTAATGTCTATACAATTTTAAAATTATTTACTTGATATGTTGTTAATTTAAATTTATTAAAGCATTTCATGTTAATAAGGACATTCTCGAAACAGCCCTCATCTCACAAATATTAAAATAGGAGATCATCAGAAACAGTATAAAGTTTTGAGCTTTCATACAAGCACCCACTTAATTGTTTTTCGAATCGGATATGCTTTACAAAGGTTAGAATGTCGTGAGTAGGCGCCGAAGGCTGCATGGGATTTGTGTTGCCTTCCATTCACAAAGCTAAATTCCATATTACGTCCAATTTGTTATGAATTATTGTTTTAAATATTTGAACGCTGTTTAGAATGGAAAATTACTCATGAATAAATCAGGTATCAATTAATATTTGGACTTAAATGTTTGTGGTACATAAATAAATATGTAAATGGGATTGTGATGTCGATTTAATACCTATATGAAAAAACAATAAATGACATTTAACTAAATTTTAATGAAACCCTTATTACTTTTTTTTTTAATCTGACTGAAGTAGCAAACGAGCATGCAGTCCACCTGATGGTAAGTGGTCACTGCCGCTCATGGATATCTGTAATCAACTTCATACAGAACAAGGGTTCTATCTGAAGTCAATCACAGATGCGTTACTACTCCCGAGGACTATAATGGTCGCCTCATAAGAAAGTATGCCGGCAACTACACTAACCATCGAAACGCAGAAATACTTCACGCTAGAAATAGGTGTGGCGGTGGTACCGGTCGAATTACACTGGTTCTACCTAACTGCTTTTGAGTTGAATTACGGGCGAATTTCGACCGTTGCCATGGGTGACTAGTACCTTTTTTTTTTTGTTTTCGAGGGGGAAACTTTCAAAAAGTACCCGACGTCGTGGGAGCGACGCGGGTTATGTAGGATTCTTACCGCACTAAAACCCCCCCGGTGGCCGACCTCGACGCTGCGAAGAGGACTCCGGGAACTCCAGTTGACCGCCGCCGTGAACTGCTCACCGCACCTTTTGGTTTTTACGGCAACATGCAACCACACATGCCGCCGTCCTTCTGGGTGACTAGTACCTACCTAACTATAAATTATTATTAATTAACTATGTTTATTATTTAGTTCTTGAATCTTTTCATTAGTCGTATATATAAACATCCGCGTAGAGCGTACAGAAGAAATCGGCGAAACAGACAACCGAGGACGAATTTGATTAACATTATGTAAAGAGAAACAAGAAGATAGTACATATTTCTCGAGCGACCTTTTATTTTTTACTTGTCTTTTACGTGTTCTTATACGTCATATTTTAATCAAAGTTGGCTTTGTCGTTTTCAAATTACATATTCGAGGTAATTGGAGCCGTATTCGAATATTTGAACATTTGAATATCTTTAGGGTAATTGGCAATACACGTAAACGCTAATATTGAACCGATTTGTAAAGAATCCTGATTATAATAACGCGGGTTATTTATCACTACATAGTATAAAACAAAGTAGCTTCGCGCTTGCTGTCCCTATGTACGGTTAGATCTTTAAAACTACGCTACGGATTTTAATGCAGATTTTAATACGCTACGGATTTTTTAATAGATAGAGTGTTTTAAGCAGAAAGTTTTTGTGTATAAAACATGCATAATATAGTAGAGAAACACTGGTAATTTTAGATTTTTGACTTCTTAATACCTAACCTTACTAACCTATTTATACCTAATAGATCTTTCTTTCCATTATTTACAAGCCGATCTCTATTAAAAGAAATCTTACGTAATGAGTATCAGCAAAAACTAATTGCATATCACTCAGATCACAAATTTAGAGTTCTAGGTGACGGTTGTACAATCGTGTGTGACAAGTCAACCCAGACGGATGACTGTAATTTTAATAATAATAATTTAAACTTATGTCAAGACATTTTAAATAAAGATCAAAATGAGCTTTTTCGTGACTAATAGCATTTCAATACTTCACCAAAATATTAATGGTTTAATGAATAAAGCTGACCTATTAATTGTTCACTTAAATGATTTATTAAGAGACAATAATTTACGCATAGATGTATTGTGTATTACGGAACATAATCTAAAAGACACTGATACTGACCTCCTAAATATTCCGACATTTAAATTGGCTTCCACATTTGCAAGGGATAACAGAAATGGCGGATGTTGCATATTAATTAAAAACAAGTATGAATATCATGAGCTCACTAAAATAAGTAAACTATCCATCCCAAATTTATTTGAATGTTGCGCCATTGAAATTCCCGACCTCAGAGTAATTATTGTGTGTATATATAGAAGCCCAAAAAATTCCGCGCAAAACTATGAAATATTTTTTGATAAATTACACAGTTCTTTAATATTGACGTTAGTAAAATAACTAAATATTCCATTCAATTTAAACAATTAATAGAAGGTTATAATTTAAAGTTGGAGTTCAATCAACCGACAAGAATATGTAGCTCTACATGTATTGACAACATAATTCACAATATTAAGCAGAAAAAAAGTGATGTTATAGATTTAGGTCTTTCTGATCACACAGCCCAAACTTTGACATTTACTACAAGAACTACTTACAACATAAGTTATTGGTACTTGAAACAACGGATCTATTCTGTAGAAAACCTGAATAAATTCAGATATTATTTAGAAAATATGCATTTTAATGACGTCTTTAGTAGCAATATAAGTAATAACGCATTTGAGATTTTCTACAATGAATTTAAATTATTTTATAACTTGTGCTTCCCATTTGCGAGAAAAAAGGTACAGCCGAACAAAAAGCAAAAATGGATAACCAAAGGTATAAGGGTTTGCAGTAAACGCAAACGAACTCTGTTATGGGAATACAGAAAACATCCATCAACAAAAAATAAAAACATTCTTACGACTTACACTAAAAGATTAAATAAGATTATAAAATTAACTCAAAAGGCCCAAAACAACCATTTTATAAATATATCGCGTAATAAATCTAAAGCAACATGGAAAGTTATTAATAACTATAGATACAGTATTCCTAAATACTATATTCAACAAATCAAAAATAATTCTAAAATTATAACTGATCCTCATGACATTGCAGAAGCATTTAATAACTATTATATTGATAAAGTTTATAATTTAATTAATCACAATAATATACCATATCCTAATAAGTTGACATATAATAATTATAATTCATTTTTCTTTAATTACGTCTCTCCTAATGACATTCTTATTATTATAAAATTATTAAAAAATACCAATAGCACTGGCTTTGACGACATATCGACTAGAGTTATAAAATATGTAGCTGACATACTAGCCCCAATATTCAGTCATATAATTAATCTATGTGTAAATGAAGGCGTTTTTCCTACTGCACTAAAGACTTCAATAATTAGGCCTTTATTTAAAAAAGATGACAAGGAAGATATTAGTTGCTACCGGCCTATTGCAATGCTCTCTGTTTTTTCGAAAATTATTGAAAAAGTTATATATAACAGGCTCTACGAATATTTTGAAAAATTCAATATTTTCGCTCCGGAACAAAAAGGGTTTCGTAAAAACAGGTCAATTAACGTAGCAATTTACGAATTTATGATACGGGTATTCTTAAACGTTGATAAAAAGACACCAGTGACAGCCCTTTTTATGGATATGACTAAGGCCTTTGATTTTGTTAGACATGACCTATTAATAAATAAGCTATATAAGTATGGAGTAAGAGGAAACACCTTAGAATTAATAAAATCGTTTCTAGCAAATAGGACTCAAATCACGCAAGTGTCGCGAATTTGTCCTATAACCAAAACAGAGTCTTATTATTCCTCTGAACCTCGTATATCCAACTTTGGCGTACCTCAAGGTAGTGTATTGGGACCGTTGTTGTTTTTAATTTATATTAATGACTTGCCGCAGAGCGTAAAATTTCCTATGACGTTATTTGCTGACGATAGCTCTGTAGTATTTACTGCCAAAGACATTGATATGTATGAAAACGAAATAAATAACACTCTATCTACTATCATTGAATGGCTTAAAACAAATAATTTAATAATAAACCTGGCGAAGACACAATTTATGAGTTTCCAACAGCGCAAACGCTCACCCCACTGCCTAAATATTAATTATAAAGGTGAAACTATTAAAGAGACAACCACAACAAAATTCTTAGGCATTAATATAGACAATGACTTAAGCTGGAGGACGCATTCAGAACACATCTGTAAAAAGCTGAACAAAATCTCCTATGCCCTATATATTTTATCTAGGAGTGTACACCAGACAGTTCTCATTACTGTGTATCATGGTTATGTGTCGTCTATTCTTCGCTACGGTATCATATTCTGGGGCAATTGTACGAAACGTCAAGAAATATTTAAAGCTCAAAAAAAATGTATCCGGGCCATAACAAAAATTAATAGCACCGAAAGCTGCAAACCTCATTTTAAAAATCTAAAAATTTTGACATTTCCCGCATTATATATTTATGAAACTATAATATTTATTAAAGCTAACCCTGACAAATTCAATGTATATCTTAAAAGTAATCGACATAATTCTAAGTTATGTTCCATCGCGTCAAAAACGGCCCTTGTAAAAAATAACTTGTTTGGATTAGCACCAAAAATTTTTAACAAAGTACCAACCGGACTACGAAACATAAAAAACATTAACAGATTCAAAAAAGAATTAAAAACCTTTCTTATTGACAAATGTTATTACTCTGTCGGTGAATTTTTGACGGATATAAATTTATAAATGTTTTTAATGGGTATATTATTGTCTCTTTTTATAAAATGAATGCTATGTATAATAATTAATAATTTATTACCATTGTGACATTTTGAATTATAATTAATCATACGTTACTGAAATTTCAAAATATTGTTAACTTTAAAATTTTGAATATTTTGTATACCCTAACGGGTCGAATATAGAGCTCACCATAAATTTAACCCAAACATCTGTATAACCTATATTCACGAATAAAGATATTTGTATTTGTATTTGTATTTGTATTCTAAGCGGAACGAAGTTCGCCGGGTCAGCTAGTAACACATAAATAACTTCAATACGTAGGTACAAGATATAGAAATCATTCGTATATGTACCTATTAGTAATTGATAATCATTTTTTTTAATCTATTATACAACTAAATCGATCTAAATAATTATAATCTAAAATGATCAAATAATTAATGTATAAAAGATACTGGGGTGGGTTACAAATGACTATGGATGGCAGTGTCCATTTACCTTCAAATGGCTGCACATTCGTTTGCAACTTCTATATTACGAAAAAAGTTCAAGCCACTATTTATAAATGATTTACTATAACCTTAAAGGAAACTATTATATTATCGTCAAATGTTAGTGATAAAAGATTAGACGGCGAAATAGAGTGAATGGAAAGTACACAATAGCACCCGAAAGTGTTTTCCAGCTAGCAAACATTTGCTTTGGTATCGAGTTCGTGAACAAAAACAAAAGAGTTTCAAAGAAATTGTTTGCTGACTTGTTATTTGGTGACACAGAAGAATACGCAGTGACGGTGCGTGTTCTACCGGCTTTATAACGGTGAGTGTTCCGAGGAACTGTTTGATCTGGTGCCCACATCACCTATCCTTCACCGCACCACTCGCCGATGGATGAAGTTCCATCCGCATCAACTGGACCTGTGCCGGTCCTCCACGTTTCGGTTTGCACGCTCCTTCCTGCCGCGGATGCGCAAGATGTGGAATGAACTTCCTCCTGAGATATTCTCGGAGCGCTATGACATGGGGCTCTTCAAGAAAGGTGTAAAAAGAGCTCTCCTTCAAAGCCGGCGATGCATTGGCGACTGATGTTGTAAATGTCCATAGGCGACGGTGACTTTCATAAGGTAGTCTTCTGCCTTGTCGTTAGGCCCAACTATAAAAAAGTAAGGAATCTACTGTCGTTTCGTCGTTTGTCTTTAGATGACTTTTTTGAGCAGTTGTGTAGATGACTCCTCGAGCAGTGGATAACACTCTTTTGTGGTATACATTTTAGCCTATCCAGGGGTTTGAATCCAGGGGCACGTGAAGTTTTAAAGTTAGTGCGATGTATTTATCAACTGTTAGATACATAGCTGTGAAAAACAATATTCTGCAAGCCTACATTCTCATGTCTGTGGAAGTTTGGTAAAAAAATACCAATTGTCCAAACTGCACTCAGCATTCGTAAGTTATGATTTGAGTGTTTCACACGGTGGCGTTAAGGCTTCTAAAAAGAAAATAGGAAAGTGCTGAAGCGGTTGCGAAGGCGATGTTTGCCTTGTGTTCTTCTAATATATCGTCGTCGTCAACCCATTATTGTCCCACTGCTAGGCACGGGTCTTCTCTCAAAATGAGAGAGTTATAATAATAACTTTCTAATATATACCAACTAATATTTCAAATCATAACCAAACTTTACCAAACTCCTTTGATTAGCATGAATTTATTCCTGTTATGTTTTAGTTGGTCTGACTGAAAAGGTTTAAGAAGTTTGGGGAGTGCCACAAAATATTTTTTTTCGAATTGGTCGATAGTCAAATTAAGATGTAAAACCGCTACGCCTTATTTCTTCACTTTGTTAAGGGGAACCCGTTCCCAACAGAAGGGTCATATATGAACTGATGATGTGTGAATTGCGTCAGTATAGACGGACAGATAAAATCTCGAAATTAATTTAGTCACATTCCAATTATTATTTATCAACGTTGTTCGTATTTCGAGTTCGAGTACCTAATTCAAATTACAAGTAGGTAAATGTAGTAGGTATATAAGGGTTTGATGATTAGGAACGGGATTCACAGAAATGCTTCAAGGGTACGATAATTACTAGTGTCGGTGGAAATGAATCGTAGTACCTATTTGCAGCCGGCCACCCTTTAATTAAGGACATTCTACGTAATGCTTGTACAAATAGATAAAATTCTAAAGAAACTCTCGTCAACCCATTATTGTCCCACTGCTGGGCACGGGTCTTCTCTCAGAATGAGAGAGTTAACAACAACAACTAAAGAAACATTCACATAATATAATCGTTTGTTTTCCCTAAGGTTTTACAAATGTATGTAATATGCACTAGGTACGCCCGACGGTTTCACCCGTGTTTAAAAGTAACGTATCTTGAAATTGTAATATTTTTGACGGAGTAAACTTTAGTAAAATAATGAATTAATATTATCTCAAGGTAAAACTATGTATGCTTTTAAATTGCATTCAGTGTTTTGGTTTGACGCTATATCAAACACACAGACAAACAGAAAAAAACTATAAATTGTAGAAAACTATTATTATACGTTCTCAGGCTTTCTTTATTTTTTTGCAAATCTTTGTAATGTACAATCACGCCGAACTTAAAAAAAAATGTGTGCGTGTACTAGCGTACACTCGTAAGAAGTGAAACTTCTTTATGACGTTATTTTTCAAAAGATAATTTACTATATACAACTTTACAGAAATTGGTTAAATAAAGTTAAATTAGATAAAGTTTAATAAAAGGCTTTTATTAAACTTTATCTAATAATCTAATCTATAATAATCTATCTAATATCACGCGTGGTAGGAATAAGAAAAAGATGGCGCGTAACGGAAAAAAAAGATGGCGCGTAACAGAAAAAGATGGCGCATAACGAAAAAATGTTACACAAATTTTTTTTCCAACCCCGATAAAGAAGTTTCACTTCAAAAATATTAAAAGAGAGAAATGAATATACCTATGCATTCTTCTGAGGGCGCGGCTATGCACTCCGGCACAGTATCTGTCAGGCTCAAACCTATGTCCTTAAGAGCAAATGTATTCGTTCTTCTCCGGGCTCGCCAGTGCTCTTCGGCCCAGCCAGATCATGCCAGGGTCATCTATATCAAATATTAAGCTAACCGGCCCAACTAGCTTCACAAATAAAAATAGTCTTCAGTCTTGTTTGTAGCACAAACACTTTGGAAATCAAACTCATAGTTTCTGAGCAAACGTTTCTCAACCGGCTCTAGTTCATTGGACAAGTAATATGTGTTTGTATAAGCGTATGTACATACATATATGTTGTACAGTCAGCAGCATATAGTTAGTGGCGTTCAAAGTGTCCATATTGTTAGATACAATCAAAGTGTTCAATAATATCGGCACAACCTACGTGTTCTAATTGTTGACAACATCTTAAACTCCCAAATGTCAGGACGTTCATAAACTCATAATGTTAATACCACCCAAATTGTCACAAATGTTCCGGCGTCAGTGGTAACCTAGCAACGAGACTGTTTGTAAATATAGGTACATTTTATAATATTAAACTTTATGTTGCGAATATGTTGTAAGGATCACTTACTGTGCGAGCAATGATAATATTGACATATGTTTATCTCATTTAGGGTTTTAAAATTTAATGAAGATACTTTTCATCAGTTTAAAAATGAGAAAACCGTAGAGGTTACAGAAAAACTATTATATTTTAGCTAAAATATATTGTTTGTGAAATATACATCAGTCTTTTTTTTTTTCTAATATACATCCTTTGAAACCCTTTGAACATCCTTGCTAGTAACGATCGAATAACTTTAAGCTCGTATGTGAAAACGAATTTCTGAGGAACTTCTTTTTTGCACGTCAAATAATTGTGAACAATGTTGTTGTGGTGAATCAGCATCAGATAGTGTCACTGGCAAACGTTGATTTCCGGAGAGAACAGGAAGAAGACTCAATCGATTGAACTTGTTCTTTTTCAAGTGTGTTATGAACCCACTTAGGCCTTCTTTTTCTTGACGAGGGTAGGTTTGTAGAACTTGACGTGGTAAGTATTTCAGGTGCAATATATGTGTATGTTTCCATATACAGAACATTAACAACACTTGACGCAATTGAGCACGGATGAGATACTAACTCTGTCGATGGAATTATTAGAATGCAATATAATGGTGAATGCCATTATGCTCCGTGACATTTACGCATTTTGCCCCAATTACTATGTTAAAAGAAAATATGAAATAACGGTAAGACTAAAGCAGTGTTAAAATTGCCTATCAACTTCAAGGAAAACGTAAAATAAAGGAGAACATAATCATCAATTCAATACTATTTCTTGCTTGTTTCTGTAGTTATTAAGGATAAAAAAATATTACATCAATTATGCATTTAAACTAAATTTGATTGTAAATCAACTGTCATGGTCCATTGAGTATTGTTTGAAAGCAGGTTCTGATGGGCTGCAGCAACATCTCGCAAAAGCGTTTCGTTTCCGGTATGTGTGCATGACCCGTCTTACTCGTCCGTCCTCTCGTCTTGTCTTATCATGCCTCTTGTTCCCCTAGACCGATTCTATGACTTTGACAGTCAATGACGTCATTGCAAGATATGAAAAGGATAGTTGTTAATATAAAAAAGAGAGAAGAGAAGAGTCATTGTTAGCATGTCCTATACCGTAAGTGATCAGGAACCTTATATCCGCAACATAAGGTATAATATTATAAAATGTACCTATATTTACGAACAGTCTCGTTGCTAGGTTACCGCTGGTGTCGTAACAGATGCTGAAATTGTGACAATTTGAGTGGTTCATTATGAATTTATGAATGTTCTGTCATTTGGAAGTTTAAGATGTTGCGAACAATTAGAACACGTAGGTTGTGCCGATATTATTGAACACTTTGATTGTATCTAACAATATGGACACTTTGAACGCCACTAACTATATGCTGCTGACTGTACACAAATGTTTATTAGTAGGGTTGCTACGCGTTGTTGGGATATGTTTCACTTCTAATAAGCTTATCTGGCTGAAGAGTTACTATGGATACAAATACTGGCTCTGTACCGAGTTATACGAAATAACTTGAGTTTTTTTTATTATTTCAATGAATTCATTGGGCGTATTTTTTTATAATATTGCAGTAGCAAACGTGCATGCAGTCCACTTGATGGTAAGTGGTCACTGCCGTCCATGAACATCTGTAAGCAACTTCATACAGAACATGGGTTCTATCTGAAGTTAATCACAGATGCGTTGCTACTCCCGATGACTATGATGGTCGCCTCATATAAAAGTGTGCGGTAACCACGCCCTTCCATCGAAACGCAAGAAATGCCTCACGCTGAAAATAGGTGTGGCGGTGGTACCTCCCCGGTCGAACTACACTGGTTCTACCACCTTCTACCACATCCCTCCACCGAAACGAAAGAACGATAAAATAGGTGTGGCGGTGATACGAATCCGTAAGTTGAAGTCGAATCCTCAACAGTTCCACTACCTTTAAAAATCCTCCATGTCCATATTATGCCTCCCAAAAAAGCGGGTAAAATGAGGGTAAATCATCCTCAGAATGCTGGCAACCCTGTTCATTTGTCTTCTATACAAGGTACGCACGTCGGCCGGTGACTTTGACTCGTTGCTAAGCGCCATTTTTAGATAGATTTCTCTAGGATTAATAAGTATTCAAGTCGCTTTCATATTTGTGTGACGATTTTTTTTGTATACAATTGAGCTGGATTTCGCCGAGCCTCGTTAATATTTAATATATATTTATATGACAAAATATGACAAAATATGACAGATATGTGAGGGAAAACGAAGGTCGTTGAAAGTTTAGAATTAATAAATTATACATAAATTAAAGGTAAATTTTCTTCGTACGAATATAAAATGTCCGCACACTGCTCATTCACGGGTCTTTTTGTGCAGTTATTTTTTTATTTTTTACTAGTTGACCTGGCGAACTTCGTTCCGCCTGAAAGTCAAAAATCTAAAACTATCAGTTTATCTCCACTATATTATACATGTATCATTCATAAAAACCTTCCCGTTGAATCACTCTACCTATTTAAAAAAACTGCATTAAAATCCATAGCGTAGTTTTAAAGATCTAAGCGTACATAGGGACAGACAGCTAGAAGCGACTTTGTTTTATACTATGTAGTGATTTGTTGACCTTACATCCAATGATTAACACCTTAACTCATGTGAGTACCTATCGATTTGTTAAGTGAGGTCCTATAGCAGCGGTTGGCGTAAAAATAGGTCGGGTAGACCCTTTTTTCACATTTTATTCTTTAGTGGAATCTGGAATAAATAGATAAAGCGATTTTTTGTTAATGAAAAATAGATAAGGCAGTTTTTTTATCATAACACCATTTTAAAGAGTATTTTGGTGTCTATGCTAAGGAGAAGGGACCAAACTTATTATGCTTTTTTCCTCAACTACAAATTTTCATATTCTTCATGTCACCGGGACATAACTCATCTGGTGACGTCATACATTTCAGAATATAAGATATACAGAATATAAGATCTTTATCGGGATGTCGTCTCTTCATAACCATAGCACTTGCCCGAGGCACTCAATCTAAGGGAAATTCATGTAAAGGTCGAGGCCTAAATCCCAAACTCAATTTTTAGGGTCTCGTACCCAAAGGGTTACAGCGGTACCCTATTATTAACCTTAGTTTATCACAATGCAAAGGCACAGCTATGGACGTTATGATAACAAAAAAAAATAAAAAAAATGGTGCTACTAATAAAGAGAAAAATAAAAAAATACAGATCCATATTTTACCCCGAATTTATTTTTGTATTCATAAGATCCATGTCTACATATTTATAGTGAGCACTATACAAAACTGATTTCGCGGGGAAATATTGATCCGTATTTTTCATCTTATTTGTATTTACTAGTTGACCCAGCGAACTTCGTTCCGTCTAAAGGTCAAAAATCTAAAATTATCAGGGTTTCTTCACTGTATTATACATAGAAACCTTCCTCTTGAATCACTCTTATTAAAAAACTGCATTAATATCCGTAGCGTAGTTTTAAAGATCTTAGCATACATTGGGACAAACAGCGAGAAGCGACTTTATTTTATACTATGTAGTGATTAGTTCCACATCTATTTATCTCAGAATAGTAGTCCGAAGGCGATGAATCAATATGAGTTATCCGAGTTAAATGCGTTGTTTATGTGCTGTTAACGCTTGGTTAGGCCGCTGGTGAGTGCAAATTAAACGGGCGCGACAGCCGTGAACGAGCGTGGGATTAACGCGCACTGAGGGAATTTATAAGTGCGCTAAAATAAATACACGTGTAGGAATAAATACCCTAAAATAAATGTACCTCGTGAAGGGAGATCCAGTGTAGTGCGACCAGGAAGGTACCTAAACTTATTTCTAGTGTGAAGCAGTTCTTGCGTTTCGGTGGAAAGGTGTGGTTGCCGGCTTATTCTTACGTGAGGTGACCATCTTAGACCGCAGGAGTTGCAACATATCTGTGATTGACTTCAAATGGAATCCCTGTTTTATATGAATTGACGACTTAACATCAGGTTGATTGCATGATCGTTTGCTTCTTTATTCAGAAAAAAAAATATGACATGTTAGAAAAGTATATAAATTAAAGCTATCCCAAAACTCGTTCAGCATGCTAGGTAAAAAAAGCCCACACCTACTCTGATACACATCTTAAGTCCTAATCAGAACACAGCTGCAGTGCGTATGTACCCTGAAACTATACCCAATATATCTCCGTGTACTCGCAACCGTACACGGAGTGCTGTTGAACGCACGCGAAACATTACAGTTACATCGGATGGATGATGTCTCTATATACTCTGTCTTGATTAGCTGTAGACAGGCGTAGCTGCAGTTTGATTGGGCGAAGATAGGTGTAATATAGGTGATAGGTCAGATGTAGATAGGTCTAACCTAACCTGCCTATATTCTGATCTGAATTTGGGGATAAATCCGAAACTTAGTGTTTTAGTAAAGTTAGGTACTTTAGCTAACCAAACCAAACGTAACCTAACATATTAACCTTTTTTTTTTGATATCGAGGGGCAAACCTTCGAAAGGTACCCGACGCCGTGAGAGCAACGCCGGGTTATGGTGATTTTTACCTCTCTAAAACCCTCCGGTGGCCGTCCTCAACGCTATGTGGAGGACTCCGGGATCTCCAACGGAACACAGTCGGAGTCCTCCGAGCGCAATGCCCTTTTTCGGCCCTTCCCCGGTGATCGATTGAAGCTCACCGTGCCTCTCAGTGTTTACGATGGTATGCGGCCACCCATGCTATCGTCCTTCCCGGGGTCACTTGGCTGGACGGGCCGAGCTATTCTGGTCCCGGAACTACAGGGACAAAGGCTAACCTAACCTAAGCTACCTATATTCTGAATTTAAGGAGGAAATCCTGAAACTTTGTGTTATAGTAAAGTACCTTTCAGCTGACCTTTCTGCGCGCGTTTAATTCTAACCAAAGCATATCAACAGTGCGAGTAGATTCTCAAACTGTAGCTCATATATCTCCGTGTAGTCGCAAGCGTAGCACACTCGGTTAGCTGACATTGTGGCGGAGTGCTGTTGAACGGCACGCGAAACATTACAGTTACAGTTACATGGGACGAATGATGTCTTTGTTTACTCTATCTTACTAAAATAGACACGCGTAGATGCGGCATGAGGAAAAAAAGAACTATTCCCTTCTAGTTCTTTTTTTTTCCTCATGCCGCAGAACTACTAGAAATTCTTTGTCACTGTTTGCTAAGGAGGGGTCCAGACTCAGAAAATTATCGACAAAAATGTTCTTGCTTTTTCTTTCAAAAACGAATATCAAATCATAACTTAAATCTTATATCTGATTTGGTTAATACGTAAGTGCTAATAGACGTTTAAGAAGCAATTTGATAATAACATAAGAAGCAATCATTGGTTAAGGAAAAATGGTATCGCGTGACGGTATGCACCACATGTTCCAATTTCATCTTCATATTAATTTTTCAACGCTTACTAATTTATAACTACTTTGAGGTGTATCTTTAAAATGAATTAAATCTGCAACCGCTTACTCTCTCCTGCAACCGCTCTTTGATATCATTCCCACTGAGTGAGGGTAGTATTCATCGTAGTAGCCAGGTTTTGGTTTCGTTTTGGTCCAACTGGTAAATATGTGTGGCGGTGGCAACTCCGTGGGAGAACCATATGCGTTCTACTATAAACGTTAATCTCTCCTCCTCTCTTATCAACCCATTATTGTCCCACTGCTGGGCCTGGGTCTTCTCTCAGAATGAGAGAGTTTAGGCCATAATCCACCGCACTGGCCAAGTGCGAATTGGTGGACTTCACACATCTCCAAGAACTTTACTTGTAGAGATCTCTCGAGTGTGTAGGTTTCCTCATGATGTTTTCCTTCACCTTAGATAAACGTTAATATTAAGCCCTACACCCCTGGCTACGCCCATGGGTTTAGCGGTTAATATTAACGTTTATTGTATTCCGAAAACAAAACCGCCCTCCGCTCTTAAAGCCACCGAATGCTAGTCTATTATAGCAACCGGAACTTAACGTATCCTTTGAAGCACGGTTTTTTTTCCACTAGCGGTCACCCATCCGCCGCGCCCGACTTTGCTTAACTTTTCTCATTTAGGATCTAAAGCCGCGACGCTATTTGAGTTTCTAAGTCATGTTTTTACACATTATCTTAAAACAAGTATACTTATATGTATAAATGTTATACTACGAAATGTAAATGTAGAGTATAACTGCACTGTAGTATAAGAAAGTTGCATAAATATTTCATACGACTAGTACTATTATATATCTTAGTCTATAAAGTCCGTAGTGTGCGTGGAACAAATCGCTGGTCGCTTTAATTACACCCTAGCATGTTACTGACCTGTTGATTACTCGCTCGTGGCTAATAGACCCACTAAGGAGCGAGCCGTAGAACTAGTACTCTACTCAGACTGCTAATCTATTTATATACACATCGAAATTTATTGTATTATACTGGTTTAACAATGAGTTGACTGGCTCAAGGACGATCCGCGTAACGGAGTGGTTACCACACCGGTCTGACGCGCAATGGTTTCCGGGTTCGATTTCATTCATAGATTCATGTTCTGGGTCTGGGTGTTTGTGTATTCGTCTTGTGTGTGTACATGTTACCCACAGCACAGGAGAAAATCCTAGTGTGGAGCTATGAGTGTAGAAAGTGCTATGAGTCTAGAAAGTGAGTTTTGGATTCCGAAATAGTGGTGGTTTTAAACACGTAATAACTAAATGGATTATTAATCTGTTATATGTATAATGTAAATTAATGTAAATGTAAATAAATGTTTTAAAAAGGAGTGTTGGATTAGAAAATGATTGTCTTTTCTGAAGTCGTACAAATGAAGCGTAAAATATACTAGAATTTATTTGTAGGCTATTAATGTCAATAACGTATCAAAGAAACCCTTATAATAATGTATATCATTTAATCGGGTTTCCTGATTCTCTTCCCAAAATTAAATGTAATATCGAATCTCATACAAATCTTTATAAGGCACACAGGTTTCTTTAGGTATTTTCCATGCGGAAAAATATTGACATTGGGTTCAAAACTAAGCCGTGCCCTCGGGTGGTAATGACACAAACACGCGGAATCTCGAATCAGATTTTTTTATTAAAAGCATGGTCAGGAACCTAAACGTATTCTCCAGGGATATTACTTATTCATTAAGTTTTAGGTTCAATGTGAGATTAGTAAATAGAGCGGTTATTATTGAAGCTGTCTACATACAAAATAAATCTAAGATTTTAATTCGGTAAACGGGTTACATCGGTTAGTTACATCACTGTTTCAAAATATTAGGAGTCCATTTCGTTACTGCGTCTGTGGATTGCGTATAAATTACAAAAGTACCTAACACTTGCATTATGCCTAGGTCCACTGAATTTTAGGGCATATAGATTTAAAACGAGTTATTTAGTAATAGTACACTACTCTAACAAGATTTTAAACACGGTAATTAAGTATTAATCGTAGGATTACGAACTTTTATTACGAAGTATTACAGCTAAGGAAAAAGTGTCTTTACAGCTTTTATTTACACTAGCAAAACGAGTAGGTATGTCAGTCATGTGACAATCGACCCTCATTAGGTTGGAGTGGAAGGACCAGACATCAGCTACAGAAACATTGCTATGAATTGGTTTGTTCCTAACGGCTACGTCGGAATGCGTCGTCGTCGTCTCTTCTTTAGCACACTCTTCAAACCAGAATAGAATAAAATACTCAACAATACTGTTATTAGGCAGAAATATGTAGATATGTGTGAACGAATGTGCAGTCTACCTGTTGGTAAGTGCCCACTAACGCCCAGGTTCAACTGTAAATATATCCAGATAAGAACAAAGGACCTGAGGATAGCAACAGCTGAGTTGCTACCCATGAGGACTAAGCTGGAATGCTACGGATATGGGAGCGTTCAAGTACTACGTAACGCAATTGGTGGGAGGGGGCAAGGGGTCTTTTTTTTTTTATTTATTTATCACACTCCCGCGTAGTAGCATTAAGACACCTACTTACTCTTATGAAAAATGAATTTTGCCTATAGTTAGAATTACATGAAGGTACATAAAGAGGAGCAGGTGTTCTGGTACTTAATTTAGGGACTCTAAGTGTGATATGTTCAAGTAATTCTGGTGAGTCTACTGAACCGTTGGTGATGTTGAGTAAGTAAACCAAGTCAGCTATTCGCCTACGTTCATAAAGAGGGAGTAAATGATGCTTATGACATTGTCGCGTGTATCCCGTTATGAATTCTTTACTTCGATATTGTAGGAATCTAAGGAATCGTTTTTGTATCTTTTCAATACTTGTTAATCGTCGTACTCTTGTTAAACGTCCCCCTGAGCAGGCCAGAAAACAGCCCCGCAAAACACTTATATTATTTATTAAAAATGGTGCGGCGACAGTGCTTTAAGCCCTCTTACGCACTAGCGGTTAACCGCGGGTGCGGCAGACCGCGGGGCTAGCCGCTTTTCCAGTTTAATATGAAACCGCCCCATAATTTCAACGGCCGCGGTTGGAAAGTTTGGGGTGGTTTCATATTAAACTGGAAAAGCGGCCAGCTGCGCGGTCTTCCGAGCCCGCGGTTAACCTCTAGTGCGTAAAGAGGACTAAGAGCCAAACCGCGAATAGTTGTAATATCTTTTACCATATCCGATAGGTTCCACCACCTTAAGCCGCAGGCCTGCTTTGAATAGAGCTTTGTGTTAGTCTTACAGTTCTTCTGTTTGTTTCAGATCCTACCCTACATAGACGGCTTCAATCACGTATCCAAGATAGCGGCGCTCACGGACGTGGAGATCAGCCTGGTGCGCGCGTGCGTCCAAAACCTGGTGTACTACGGCGTCGTCACCTTGGTGCCCATCTTTCAGTACTGCGCGGTGAGTAGCCCGCTCAACTGGTCAATGAGATGCTTGGTTTGTCGTGATAGTTAATTTATGTGGCGTCCCTGTAATTCCGGGATCAGAATAGGGTTACGGTATCCCCTGCCTGTCGCAAGTGGCGACTAAAAGGGGATTCCGGGGTCGCGGGAGGCTAGAGTGTGAGCTTGAACCGTCCAGCCAGGCGATCCTGGGAAGGACGGTGGTATGTGTGGTCGCATACTGTCGTAAAGACTACACGGAGCGGTGGGCCCAGCCGCCCATCTGGGAGCAGCCCGATGGGGCAACGCGTTTAAAGGATTCCGGTGGCGTTCCTTTGGAGATCCCGAAGTCCTCTTTGTAGCGCCGAGTACGGCCACCGGGGAGGTTTTAGTGCGGTAAAAATCCCACAAGGGCTATTTTGCGCAATGGTGGTAGAACTAGTGTAGTTCAGACGTCTTACTACCGCCGTACTTACTATTGGCGTGAGTAAGTTTTTCAATTTGTGTGGTTGCCGATTGACTTGCATGTGGCAACCACCTTTATCAACTAATCAGTTTATACACTTTGTTATACTTTGAACGTAATGAAATTTCTAATTATATAATATGTTTAAATGAGGGCTTTATTTTCCAGGTATACAGTGCAACGCCCAAGTTAAGGCAGCTCACGAGATGCGCTGGGCTCCAGCGGCAGTGCGTTGAGTTTTGTGCGAGATCTCGTAAGTTCATTATGCTAATTGGGATTGATAGGCTTTATAAGAGACTAGCTGACCCGGCGAACTTCGTTCCGCCTAAAACTCAAAAATCTAAAATGATCGGTGTTCCTACACTATATTATGCATGTATTATATATAAAAACCTTCCTCCTGAATCACTCTATCTATTAAAAAAACTGCATTAAAATCCGTAGCGTAGTTTTAAAGACCTAAACATACATAGGGACAGACAACGGAAAGCGACTTTGTTTTATACTATGTAGTGAAAATTCGATAGCCCTAATAGAACAATAAAGATGACATATCAAACATAAAGTTGACTTATGCTACCTACTTGTGTACACACCGTACTGAGCAACTCAATCTCGTGTCCGCAGCCCGCCAGCTGCCGAAGGTGAGCGACATATTCCGCATGTACGCCGGCATGACGTACGGGAGCACCGTGCGGGACCTGTGCCGGCGCGTGCGGCCGCAGGAGCTCGCTGTGGACGAGCGGCGGCTGGTGCTGTTCGGCGTGCTGGAGGGGCTCATCCGCCGCGTGTATAAGGTGAGGCGGAGAAGGGAACGATGTACGGGAGCATCGCGCGGGACTTGCGCTGAGTATACATTGTCAGGGGGACCGGGGGGTGGTGGTCATCACGTATGAGAGCACCGTGCGGGAGCTATGCCGGCGTGGCTGCGGGAGGTCACTGTCGACGAGCGGCGGTTGGTGCTGTTCGGCGTGGTAGAGGGATTCATCCGCCGCGTGTATAAGGTGAAAAGGGGGAGGGCGAGGGGCGCGGGGTCGTGATGTACAGGACACTGTGAAGGATTTCTGCCGTGTACGTAAAGTGAGGGGCAAGGCTCAGGGGCAGAGGTCACGACATACAGGAGTACGGTACGGGACCTGTCCCGTCGTGTGAGGCCTCAGACGCTCCCTGTTGAGGTTAGAGGTTGGTGCTTTTCGGCGTACTCGAGGGCTCACCCGCTGCGTGTACAAGGCGAGAGGTTCCGGATATACGGGAGCATTGTACTAGACTTCATCTGAGTATACAAAGTGAGGGGATGGGACAGAGTAGGGGTCATGTTATACAGCAGCACGTTGCGAGGCTTGTAGAGGCGATGAGGCAGCAAGAGCTCGGGCGGAAGGCGTCTCCTGGTGTTGTTCGACAGGTTGAGGGGCTAATGACATTCTGCAGCAGAAGCCGAAAGGGAGCGGGTGGGTTAAATGGAAGGGAGATAGGGGATCATGGCTTAAGGGAGTATCATGCGAGTCGAGTCGAAGCGCATCTTGCTGGAAATTGCATGTTAAAACTGATAAAATGTTGTTCTGTGGCCTCGTCAGGGAAAATTGCAGGAACAGTTATAAAAGCTTAGTTTGACCTTCCGATGTCTGGAGTTTAAATATGTGATATAATATTCTGTTAATGTCAATTTTCGAAAATTATTGAAAATGAATTAACATATATAACGAAGTGACCGTAACGTCAGGAAGGTCAGGGTCTTCATTACTATCCATTCTTGAAGGTTTCAAGTAAAACGCAGAAGCGGCAGAAGTTATTCTTCTTCGATTTGTTCAAAGTTGAGGAGGTCCGATCGCTTTGACAGTTGAACAAAAATCTTTTTATACCGGCAGGCGCTCGCCCTTTTTTAACGAAATTGCGTGAGGTGACAATGACACACTTATGAAGTGTAGTTTGAAATTAATAGCAAACAAACAATTTTCGATCTTTAAACTAAAATAATTATTTTCGGCAACGTGTCTTTCGTAAATATGCGGTGTCCCGCCGACATATATGTATGTATAGGAGTGAATATATAACTAACATTACTTATGTCTTCCTCAGTACCCGATAACACTGCACAACGACACGTCATCAGTACGAAGCGAGGCGGCGGCGGGGGCGGGGCCCACACGAGCGTACAGCGGCCTCGTGTGTCTGGACGAGCTGTGCTGCCAGGGGGGGCTGTCCGCCGCGCAGCTGGAGGAGCAGCTCGAAAAGGACAGTGATGTCGTGTTCATTGTGAAGTGAGGACGTGGGGGAGAGGGATCATTATGATATATGCACTTACTTTTTTAGTGTGTGGAATGTGGGGAGATGAGGAAATATAGGAAGTGCACTGACTTGAGGACGTCCATGTCATATTCATTGTGAAGTGAGGAGGTGTGGGTGGGGAGTGTTTATGATATATGCAGTGACTTTAGGAGTGAGCGGAATGTGGGGGAACTGTAAAATATGCATCGAAGTCCTGTGACTGTAGGATGACCATGTCGTTTTCATTGTGAAGACACACTTCCTGTGTGGGGAGGGGGTGATTATGATATATGCAGTGACTGTAGGACGTCCATTTCATGTTTGTTGTTGGGGGATGTAGGGGGAAGGAAAGTATGTCATGAAGCCAATGGCTTTAGGACACCGATGTTGTATTAATTGTTAAGAGGGCGTGTATGTCTGACGAAGGTTATCGACTTTGTTTTCGAAAATCGACAAAAGAAATATGTGACGAAGTGAAATGACTTTGTTAAGAGAGGAGGGTGTATTTGATGTGTGGGAATTTTCTCCACGAAATATGTAATGAAGGATAGTGACATTAAGTTTATTCTTAAATGATTGGGAGTCAGAGAATGTGACAGGAAATTGAACCGTTAAACAATTAATAAAATAAGAATAAGGGAATTTCGTTCCTCTAAAGTTACGGATAACCTCTTATTTTTAATTACAACTGCATATACATACATATGTTTTTTTTTTAAATACAGTCGATATTTAAGATTTTTTTGTATAGCGTTGAATTTCAATATACCATGTAAATAATTATCTTCTGTTAATAGAATTTTGAGAAAATATTATTTTATTATTATATAATTTGTTGTTAAATGTTGTTTAAGATTTATAAGGACTAGAAAACTGTTGTAATATTATAGATTTAAAAAGAACTATTACTTGATGTTATGTTGTATGTAATAACTGTTGTAGTATTGAAATGTATTTTTGGGACGGTATTGAATTCACATTCAATAACATAGAAAAAAATCCTTTTAAAGATTTTTTTTATTTTTTTTGTGTGTGACTATAGTTTTTTTTTTTTTTGTTTTTCGACTAACCATCGTCTTTTGATGATATTTTGTTCTTTAAGGGCATGTAAGCTTTTTGGCGTACCTACAAGTCCATCGTTTAAAAAAAATTACTATTAATATATTATAATCTAATTGTCTAGAGCATTGACAGCCTAATAGAACAGTGATAGCCTAATGGTTGAAACTTGCCCTCTCGATTGGGAGGTTACGCACCACTGATTTTTCTAAAATTACGTGCGTATTAGAAATTAATTATCACTGCTTTTCGGTGAAGGAAAACCTCGTGAAGAAACCTGCACACCCGAGAGATATTAAAAAAACAGTTCTCGGAGGTGTGTGAAGTCCACCAATCCGCACTTGGCCAGCGCGACGGACTATGGCCTAAAACTCTCTCATTCTGACAGAATAGAGAGAGACAGAGAGAAGACAGCAGTGCCCAGCCCGTGCCCAGCAGTGAGACAATAATGGGTTGCCGAGAATGTCTAATTGTCTATCGATAGTCCAAATGGTTTCAATCAAATATTCAGTAACAAAATATGGTAATGGTTATACTTTTTGAGATCGCATATTGTCTACTGTTTTGATTTTAAATATGTCAGGAAATATATGTGACAGAACAGAACTTGATCACGCTGTAGTGTATTTTGATTGCCAATTTTTTTTTCTAATTATTTATTTTGTCGTTTCGTATTGATATTGTCAGTGATGAAATACATTACGACCGATATTTTTTTGTCGTGGTGGACCTTGTTTTTATAATTACAACGTACAAAAATATTAGGTGCCCTTTAAATAAAAAAAGGATTTGGTATATGCAAGTATGACTAAGAGATAAATTGAATGATTTGTCAAACGCATTTATTTGGGAGCTGATTTAATGTTGGTATGAAATGTAAACGTAATATATACGTGTACGTTATTTATGTAAAAAATGTATATACAAATAAGTATATCTATTTAATGTCTAGGATTAAAAATTTTATTAAATGTACTGTATTTTACGATGTAATGTAATTTATAACATAAATCTAAATATATACTATATGTAAAGTTAAGTTTTGATATAATTTATATTATTATATGTGTATAGGAAGACAGCTAGCGTTATTTAACTTACATATTTAAGGGTGACGTTACATTGAAAACTATGCTACTTTGCATAGTTTTTGTAAGTTTATTGTCAGTTCTGTTATTTATTATTTAATGTCTCATATTTGGACTTGTATCCCTTTTTATAGAATAGGAAGGGTTCAAATGGTTCGTTGGAATGGAAATATGTACATTTCACCGAGAACTACTTTTAAAATTTATGATTGAGAAACGTTAATAATCATCCTGGGTTGAGTTTAAGTGTCAAATGTGGGGACATTCTCGCATTGCTCACTATTCTTAAAGTCGAAAGGGTTAGGTTCTTATCGACCAGAAACGGAAATCCGTACCGGATAAGAATTTTGGGACGTAAAATTTCGTGCGTCTAAGTTAGAAGTCATAGGTTTTACATACTTTCAAGGCTATAATAAAATATTAAGAAATCATAGTAGCAATTGTCCACCAATTCGCACTTGACCAGCGCGGTGGGCTATGACCTAAAACTCTCATTCTGACAGAAGACCCGTGCCCAGCAGTGGGACAATAAAGGTTTGTACCCCTATAGTAGCAATTATATGTATATTATAGCTTTCCATGTGACGACATCCTAATATTTCTGTAGTACGCAAACTCAGTACATAACTTTAGTCTTATTTGAAGTATACAATTGTTGAAGTACACATATTATTTACAATCTGCTCAATGTTTTAGTAATAAGGTATTTTTATAACACTATACTGGATTTATGAAATAGAAATGACCGAGGTGCTAAGTATTCTTAATCTGAATATATTAATCTTTTTGAAATATTTACCGAAGGCATACAGAAAGTCCCACCGATTATGGATAAAAACATAGTTAAGATTTTTCGATGGTAAAAAATTATTAATGTAATTAGCGGGCGTCTTTTTAATATCAAAGCCAAAATATTTCATTTCATATAGCAGTCAATATTTTGCATATATTTAGCATAATTATACATATGTATACTCATGTGTTCATTAGTTTATTAATACTCTTTTTATTTTGTTTTAAGAACACAAGGTTAGTAAACGGGCTATAGAAATTTATTTATTTTTATTTATCTCATTGAAGTAGCAAACGAGCATGATGGTAAGTGGTCACTGCTGCCTATGTACATCTGTAATCAACTTCATACCGAACATGGGTTTTATCTGAAGTCAATCACAGATGCGCTGCTACTCCCGAGGACTATGATGGTCGCCTCATATAAAGTGTGCCGGCAACTACACCCTTCCATCGAAACGCAAGAAATGCTTCACTTTAGAAATAAGTGTGGCGGTGGTACTTCCCCGGTCGAACAACACTGGTTCTACTACCTTCCAATGTTTAAAGTTCGAAATCTTACTCTCACTCGGCAATATTGCCAGCGATGCTTGCTGCTATGTTTACACCATATGCCATGATTGGGAGGAGGACTCTTGAAATCCGTTCCTAATACACGCCCATGTCGCTGGGTCATATTGCAGCAGTGTAACCCAGCGGTGTTGCCTAATTATAGACGGTAGTAGCCACCTAGGTATACACAATTGCAGCTACAAATAAACCTGGATCGAACCCGTTTACAAACATAATAAGCACATAAAAAAGATCTCACTTAAGAATTACATGTGTTGGTTCGGTGGAGATCTCCTATTAGTGTTTAAATTTAAAGTTTGATGAATTGAGATATTTTTTATGGAACCAACGAAATATAAATGATACCTGTAATGTGGTTGTGCAAACACAAATCTTTAAATAGTTTTTCTATTTGCATATATAATTTTTAATATGTTTTAGTCAAGAGAATAAATGAAAGTCGTACTAGCTTGTCATGTTCCATTCTTATTAAATCATATTGCAATATATATTTTCACATGTGCTTATATGTCTAATGTATGTTATATAATATTGTATATGTCCATTGTTTATGCACTTAAATGTCTAGTCGCTATGTGTTATACCCAGGTCGCAGCGATATTATGACTGATATAGTTTAGGTTAGTCAGTTTCGTTTGACGACCCGCGTGTCGGAGCGGTTACCTTATCGGTCTGACGCGCAATGGATCACGGGTTCGATTCCCGGCCAAACAGATATCTGAATGATAAGTTTAGATTCATGTTCTGGGTCTGAGTGTCTGTGTATTCGTCTAATGTGCGTCCATGGTATCCACGACACAGGAGAAAATCCTAGTGTAGGGCTATGAGTGTAAAATGAGAGTGTTTAGATTTTTCAAAATACAAGTGTATACTAGGTTAGTCTAAATAGTTTAATATGTAATATTCAATCCCAATAAATTAAATATTTAAATTGGATTTAGTGCAGTGTGGTGTTGGTGTAAAGTAACATCACTCTTCTACTAATAGCCTCGATACCGCTGGGATATTTGTTATTTTTCTAGTTTCTTTTCGCTGTGTCCTGAGTATAAAAATGTACATTAAATTGTTCGCTTAACATCTTATTTCAACTAGTCAGAATTACTCGTGTACCTTTATTAAACACCGCACAAATTTAATGAAAAATTGTCAATCACTTATGCAGTCTTTCTTCCGATTACAGTTCTGTAACCGATTGGGGTTACTAATTGTATAAAGTAATTCTCTGAATTCAGTTTCAATAAAACCTGCATAACTACTTTACTGACTATGAAGACTATGTCCACTATATTTTTACCCCAAAAACAGATTTACATACCTACATAGGTATCAATCATCTTGGTGCATATAAGCGATTGATGTTTATTCCCTAAAATTGGTGCAGAATGACTAGATTTTAATTTTAACTTGTTTAAGAGATTATCGCCCAAGTATACTTTAGATTATTGTTTTGATTAAGATTATAATTGTTTATTCAAAGTGAGAAATACATCATGTTTATGCTATGTTATTGTGTTCAATTGACTCATTATTAAAGTATTTTTACTGGATGCATGATCTTTACTCAAACCATTTTAATGTCATACGAAGAGCGAAACTGAGTTTTTATAAATAGCATTCTGACAGATGATCTAGTCTAGGTCTTCCCCGGATGTAAGAAGAGAACTGTACAGTGTGGAATACAGATTTCATTCAGTGCCCTAAGAAACAAAATTTAATTCAATAAAAACATATTTGTGCAATAACTTCGAGTACTGTTCTCAGTATGTAGTAATTGTAAATATTTGTAATATTACTTTCAAGAACACAACGATTATTTACTTATTTATTAACGTTCTTTGAACCAATCGTATTTTAGTAAAAGCAATTGGCAAAGATGGCGACAAAATAAATGGTCAAGACAACGACTTTTATTTTGGTCAATTTTTATGCGGAGTTATGTCGTAATATTTACAAACATTATTTTATTTTATAATAGGAATTACTAATTTCATAAAGTAGTGACACAACTTAGATTTTGCGATACCATCCGTGGGCATTCTCCTTTAAACTTAAATATGAATAAAACTCCATAGTAAGACAGTACCGTTTAATATATCTTATATAACATCATATAAGTTACAAAATACATAAACAGTATGTAGGTAACAAAACACTTGACTAGCGTTTCAAGAAGAAATAGTTGGTTGTATATGTTGGAGCTTAGTTTATAGATGCTTTAGTTTTATTAAATAATAATTTTAACATTAATAAAAGGTATCATTATATTAAATGGTTTTTAAATTGCAATCAGTCGTCCTTTAGATCTCTATTAAATAAATATATTTCGATTTGACGCTTAAGAAAATAAATGCTGGCCTGATTGTATATTCCTTTAATTGAGAATCTGTATCTGTATAACACAATACTATTAAAAATACACATATTAGAGACGAGGTGCAATATGCCTCAAAACTATTTTGTGTCTGAACTGAAAATAATAAATTAATATATGTATATAGAAGTTGGTATAAATGTGAGGTATCTTATTATTTTATATTATATTACTTCACTTAAGACATTAATTTACAAAACTAAAGCATCTACAAATCACTAATATAGCTATTGTTCCATATAAAATTCTATTGCAGTAGAAATCATTAAGATACAGGCATCTCTCGATGTACCGTCGAAAGAATTAAATGTAAGATTCACATTTAGGAGTCATCTATAAATTACGTAATGATTTAATGTTATGACGTCACATTTTCAAAAATCATCCTTTTTAAGGTTTAAATGAAATATATATATCTAAAATATTTCATTTAAACCTCACGAACAACATGGATTCATTTTTATATCACAATGTAGTTAGATTTTTTTGCCATTTTACGGAAAAATGCAGTATTGATGAATAACTACTATCACCATTTTACATATATGATATTTATCTTAATATCATATATGTATTGTTATTTATAAAAAATAAAATGTAACGTCATGAATCCACACCTACCCATTTGGCCCCTCCCTCCCAACCGTTACGACGTATTTTAATAATGACCCCTCATTGCGGAATTCATAAAGCTAAGAATTATGTTGACCTTCGTATCACATAGAGAAGGATTATATTAAGAGGATTACAGTCACTAACTTACTTGCGAAGATATATGTAGGTATCCTATGACAGTATCTTGTCGACTGTACATTAATTTAATAGTATATAATAATGATAAATCACTCGCCGTAGTACTAAAGTGGTTGAAAAATTGATTAATATTTTCGTCATAAAATTAACAAATCGTAAATACGAAAACATTTATGATGATACTGATTAAAATATAACCATTCTCTGATTTTTTTAAAGATCGAAAATAAAACAAAATCCTTATGTCAAATAATATAAACAGAAAAAAATGTCTTTTTTAAAATATATATGAAAGTAGTTGTATAGAAAATACGAGTAACTGGAATAGGAAATAATCTTAATAAGTATCAGAGAATGAGAAAATTAATTATAATTATACATACATATATGTGTTACAAAAAAAGTTAACATCGATACAGGCGGGTTTCAATAACATAAATTCTGGTCATACATTTGGCACGACTCGTAGAAAATATAACGCCTTCATAATACTATGCAGTTATTTTTTATTGAATGTAAAAATAAATATGCTATCTATTTATAGTAATGTTGATCCATGTTTCCTTCTAAAAATCATAAGGGATATTATTGTTGCTGGTAATTTATTATAAGAATATATATAAAAAGAAAAATTGAACAAGATATATGGAGATTCCTTGCTAACTTTATTTTTCTCAACGTACAATTCTTTTGTCTCATTCTACATATTATCACTGTGTAGGCAAGAGTTATTACCAGCAACAAAATAACACAAAACATAACCATTTCACTCGATAAGAAACAATTTGATTGAAATACGGTCCAAAGAGATACATCATTTACACTTATACTAAGATTCTCACGTGATTATAAATATTACTGAATATAAATATTATATCAATGTACAGGAATCCTCGACTTACGTCGTTTCGATTTACGTCGTTACAAGTTACGTCGAACCATATTTTGACACTATTAAAACATACGTCAGCAGTTTCGATTTAGGAGAATTTTATTTGTCGCGTGAGAATTTTAATTTTGATTTTGGCTCCTTGAGGAAGTTATGAGTTTCACATGAAAATATATGAAAAAATATGTCTCGACTTACGTCGTTTCGATTTACGTCGCGTGTTTCGAGAGCCTAACAAGTAAGTACGAGGACTGCCTGTATCGAGGACATTTTATTTAAAACGAACACGATTAAGCCATAACATTTAGTTATCGCCTCATATGTAAGTGTGCCGGCAACGACAGCCTTCTATCGAAACGCAAGGCCTGCTTCACGCGAGAAATAAGTATGGTGGTGTTACCTCCACGGTCGAACTACACTAGTTCTACCACCTAGCACTCAATTTATTTCATGTAATATTTGTATACATGATGATTATCTATAATATATATTTTATATGACAATATTTATAAATATATATATATACATCTGTATTGTATTTGCTACAAAACAAAATCCAAAAAGGTAATTTTCACCTGGCTCTTACAAGCATATTTATATCGTGTTATTATTCAATTCAAACAGCAACATGGACGCTCTAAATAAAATAGTCCTCGACACTACTTACATTACACATTCGCGTTCAGTGTCCAAGCTTAGCCACGCTTAGTTCTGAATTACACCACTCATGTACAACATATCGACGCCTGAAAACGAACTTAATGTATCTCAAGAAAAAATACATAAAATCAATAATACCAATCTTAGAAAGATTATATATTATAGATTAGATATATCATATTTAGTTTAAAATTCAATATCAACAAAATAAGATAGTAGTAAGTAGACAATCTGATTTTAATACAATCATGTATTTTTAATTTGGTGTATTTTTTTCGAGATAAAGCAATTGCTTTGCAGCATCGATATTATATACAGTGCGATCATAGCTTATAATTATATAAAAGGCACAAACTTATTTGGTGTGAATTATAAATAATACTTTAATACTTTTGTATGTTCATAGAGTTAATACATCGATGAGATATTAAGTGTAAGTTGGAACATCGAAAACATATAATATTTCAAATGGTGCTTATGGAAGTATGCTTGTAATTGTAACATGAACATTGTAATATTAAATAAAGCTTGGTGTAATTAAATATATGCATTGTATAATAATCAGCAGTTTTGTAGTAAATTCAAATATATTTAGTATTGTAATAATTATTCCCCTTATTAACAAGCTGTTAGTAAGAAGGGTTATAGGTATGAATTTTTCGCAGCATTATACCTTCACAATGCAAATATTATGCTAGAAAAAGGAACAAATATATCTCAATAACGGAATCAATCTAACTCAAAAAATACACCAAAACAGACTTTAGTACCAGTTTATTATAAACAACATTTGTATACGTTTTTGCCCATACATTGAAATAAACACAGCTAAGGTATTCGTTTCCGTCCACTCCTTGTACGTTGAAATGATGAAACAAAACGTAAACAATGATTATTTTGAGAATTCATAATAAACTCTTACTAAAAGTACTGCAATGTTTAATCACGATAATTTCTACTTAAGTTACATCATATAATAGATAGCGCTGTACATAGTCATTATTAAAACTTATCTCATAAATATTCACCGTAGGGCATAATTCAGAACCCCAATCACATACATGAACCGTTATCGATAAAGTTAAACTACGAATATTATGTTCCATACATAAATATACTAATCCATACATACATATTCCGCTACTAAGGAATGAGCTAATACAAAATGTACGTGCCATAGGAAAATATGGAAATAGGTTCATAACTACGATTGATAAATTCAATTTTATTTAAGTAAAAAAAAAAAACATTTTTGATTCAAATTATGATTACATTCTGACATGCAATTATGTTTTTTATTGTATATATTTTGATAACTTAATTGATTTATCAGAATTTTACAACGCAAAGTATATTTTTATTGTCTTTAACAGAATTTCATAGAATAAGACCAATAAATTACAACAACTTATCTTTAAGTAAATGTGTCAAAGACATAACTTGTTCTCGGGTAAGACATTTACATGCAAGTTCTTCGTATTTTTATTAATAGTTGCACTATTAATAAAAATGTGAATCCATCTTGTTTTTTCAAACTTCCGAAAAAGTAAAACTAAATAGGAATTCCTGCATAATTTTACTATGCAATATAGTATTATTGCTATTATCGAAAAGTAGATTCAGTTCATAATGGATATTATAAAATCTACAGATGAGTTAACAAAATTTCGGATTAATTATTTTTATTTTAGTTTTCGTTTAATACACAATGTACTTAATGTTATCGGTACGTTAACATAATAATTAACAATTTAATTATTATTATTTAATTTTCGGATTAATTGTTGTTTCATAAAAAAATATCGCAAATCTTTATTTTATTTCAATAACCTGTAACATGCCAGAATGTAAACAATATTACTGTAATTGCAAAAAAAATATTACTCACGTCTTTCGTGGTTGTCGTATTTAATGATCCAATAGAAAATAAATATTTATATCATGTCAATAGACAAAAGTATTTTATTTTACGAGAAATTATCATTTCATACATAATTAGGTGTATGTGTAATTATTATGTCACGTCTAGAATTCATCACCTATGTTTATCTTAATTGGTAAGTGAGATAAATATGATTTTAATTTATTGATGTATTAGGTTGGTATTTGTGTTAATAGGATAAAAAAAACCACAACTTTAATTAAAGATACTCTAAGTGTCTAAACACACTATGTCGGAGATACGCGACCAAAGTTCCGCGGCTGATTTTACGTAGCAAACGAGCATGCAGTCCACCTGATGGAAAGTGGTCACTGCCGCTCATGGACATCTGTAATCAACTTCATACAGAACATGGGTTTTATCTGAAGTCAATCACAGATGCGTTGCTACTCCCGAGGACTATGATGGTCGCCTACATATAAAAGTGTGCCGGCAATCACACCCTTCCATCGAAATGCCATAAATTCTTCGGCTGACATGACACACCATAGTGCCGAAATTACGCGGTAGAAATTCATCTGCGTAATTTTGTGCTTCTATTCTCGTGCCCTGTCGTGGAACCGAACTTGGGTCGCGTATAATGTGTACTCTATTCGTGCGTATAATGTGTACTCTACGGAAACGTTGCCGTAGAAATTACACCCGACCGAATCAGCTGTATATGACGCAACGTAATTTCGGCATAGTGTGTCAGTAATTCAAATAGCACTGCAGGCGTAAACATGTCGAACGTCGGTCGCGTATCTTCGGCTTAGTGTGTTTAGACACTAACACTGTAGTACTAGAAATAGTGTAAAAATTTACTACGTCTTATTACTTGTTTTCTTTCATAATACCAAAAAACAGTCATAAATAAATTGAATAAGACCATGTCAAGTTGGAGAAGAAGGCACAGATTATGTCAAAGGAGGCATGGATTAATGGCAAATCTATATCGGGTATTTGCACATTACTACATAGCATAAAACAAAGTCGCTTCCCGCTGTCCCTATGTATGCTTAGATCTTTAACTACGATACGGATTTTAATGCATTTTTTAATAGATAGAGTGATTCAAGAGGAAGGTTTTTATTTATAATATAATGGAGAAACGCTGATAATTTTATATGTTTGACTATCAGGTGTAACATAGTTTGCCACGTCAGCTAGTAGTCTATAAGTTCATGGTCATAGTTTATGGTTAGATCATGAACAAATCTGTGCTGTATTTTCTTAAATACCTAAGCCATAGAAGTATAAACACTGATCTATACAAGCCCAAAACTATGAGACTTTCACACATATTCCCCCCTCCCAATATATAACATTAACTCACAAAACTTGACAGTTCATATCCATATATTAAAAGATGTAATTTTTCCGATTGAATAATGATCGTTACTTTATAAATTAAATAACACTAATCAACACAAATATCAACCAATACCCATGTTATACATATACAAAAGGTAAAAAATGTATCATAATACATGTAGGAAGCTCTAAAAATGGCATTCAACTGAAAAATCTACGAGAAAGTTATAAATTTACAAGAATACTGAAAAATCTTTGCTCCTTACACTCGTCACAAGCACTCGCAATTCACATTTTATTGCAGATCGCAATCAAATAGACTCCTAATACAATATTTCTGGTACATAAATGTAACATGTCTTGCGTGAAGTTACACCTATGAAAAAAATTACTGATTTTATTTATCTTATTTATATAATTTTTCATACATGCCTGTCTTTTATATATATACTGTTTTACCTCATTTCCAATTTCTAATTTAACAGCATATGAGTTGTTATGTTACATATTTGATTTTTCCGTAGTTCAACTTATATATATATATATTTTTGGACTTTGACATATTAAACAGGTTTTTGGAACCAATCAGGAAGCAGTTCACCACGTAATAAAAGCTTATACGTATCAGAAATAATTTAGGAGTCTATATGACTGCTCTTCTACGTACTTAGCAGGTAATTCGAAGGAATATTTATCAGACAACTTCAAGTCACAGTACAAATATGGAACAGTATGGAAACTAAGTCTAGTAGATAAAATAATTAGCTACACTCTATTAAAGCGATAGAGTTGTCCCTATATTATTTTTAAAATAATAGTGTTTTAAATTTTTATTTTATCATCCACTGTCCTGTAGTCATCAATCAATCGAATTGTAATATCTACGCAGTTTACAAATAATATAAGTAGATAATCTCACGGCGTCGGTTAATCCCAACATGACGATAATTATTATTATAGTTTTAAATACGGAAAACAGTATATTATTGATACAATTTGTAGATTATTGTTTTTTGTAGACCCTTAATGTTGTTATGGCGTAAATTTTTACAAGTTTTGGCGGGAGCGTACACGAGCCATGGCATTACGTGGCAATTTTAAAAAGATCGCGGAAACAAATAGCAACGCCTTGACGCGACATTCGCTACTGAAGCACTGCGAAAACCTCTTAGCGGCCTCGTTAATGCGTATGTTTGTGTGAGTGTACCCTTTTCGGCGCTTGTCGGCAATTTCCATACTGTTCCCCACATTTCTACTGTGATCAAGTTATCCGGGAACACTAGGAATCGGTTGTAGGACTCGACAATCGAAATCTGAACCGAATGCAATTCAGAATATTACTACCCTCTTATTTTACTGAGATCGGGTGCAGTCATTTTTTATGTGAAAAAAACGTTTTGTATAAGAAAGAAACTTCGAGACTTTTACAAATATACAAAAAAAAAAACAGATCTAAAGTTAAGTATTGAAAATAGCTGCAGTTTTAATTATAAAAATATGATATTTTTATGTATTTAGTATTAAGTATCTAAACGCGCTACGGCTTAATTACGATGTCTACTATATATATTCAATTTTATTCTAGATTCATTTTGTAAAGTTTATTGTTTATAGAAGCCGAGTCAATAGAGAAGTTATATGAAAATGTGTTGATACGTTGCATCCCGTTGCAATCGTATGGTATTATAATTATGGACTTGTTCATTTGTTAGTTAAACAATTGTCTGAAAATCGGTAGTTTCATTTTTTTTTATTAATATGATGGTTGTAGAACGTACGACTTTGTTTTCCATTTTAGCGATTTAAATTGGATTTATGAATAATATTTTTAAATACATCTAATTAATTCAATAATTACTGTGAGTTTCAAAAGATATTTAGAGGTATTTTACTATTACATTTTACTAATACTTACATTCCACCGATGCGCACTTGGCCAGCGCGGTGGACTATGGCCTAAACTCTCTCATTCTGAGAGAAGACCCGTGCCCAGCCGTGGGACAATAATGTGTTGACGAGAAGAGAAAGAAATTACTTACATTTAATCTTTAAGTGTCCTTCATTTTTGCAAGACTTTAAATATGAACTTAACTTAAAAATCTATTAATTTACAGTCGTTATTAACCCATTATTATCTCACGTAAACGTACGCGACTACTCTCAGAATGTGAATTTCAGGTCAAAACCCACCGCGCTGGCGAAGTGCGAATTGGTGGACTTCACATATCTCCGAGAACTATTTTTTTAAGAAGTCTCAGGTGTGTAGGTTTTCTCACGATGTTTTCCTTTATCGAAAAGCAGTGATAATTAATTGGTAGACTTCGCATACCTTGAGAATTCTGTCAGAGAACTCTTAGGAGTGTAGGTTTCGTAATATTTTTCTTCGCCGTAAAGCGGTGATAATTATTTTGTAATATGCACATAATTTTATGAAAACCAGTGGTTTGATCCCGGATCGACGCTTGACTCTTATTAGCAATTCCTAATTACAGTACAACGCCGCATTCCACTTAACTCCTCTACCGATCGAACGTCCAAAGCACGGCGAGAATACATAAACAAAAAAATGACCGCACCCGAAACAAGTGTCCTAAACGTACGAGATTCGGCCGCACACCGCACTTAGCGTCGCTAACACTGTCCGTACCGACGGCCCGCGGACGGTGGCCACTCAGCCGGTGCACATGTCTGAGTGGTCGTCCCATGCTGCCACCTGGTGGGAGAAACGTATTTTATAAGTTGCGAGTTCATACAGATTAATTAATGTATTTATTGAAGTGAAACTTCTTTATCGGGGTTGGAAAAAAAATTAGTGTAACATTTTTTCGTTACGCGCCATCTTTTTCTTATCCCTACCACGCGTGATATTCGATAGATTATTATAGATTAGATTATTAGATAAAGTTTAATAAAAGCCTTTTATAAAACTTTATCTAATTTAACTTTATTTAACCAATTTCTGTAAAGTTGCATATAGTAAATTATTTTTTGAAAAATAACGTCATAAAGAAGTTTCACTTCTTACGAGTTTACGCTAGTACACGCACACATTTTTTATTATTTATTTATTTATTCACAAAATAAATTAATTAATTAAGTATGCGTTTCAATTTGATCGAAGAGCAAGAACGTAGATAATGTATATTTTTGAGACTAAATAAAATCTGTGGTCAATATCATCAAATTTATTTATTTAAATGACAATAAAATGTACATAATTTTGTAAGAGAAAGAAACAGCTACTTATACGATGTGTACATAAGACATTTCGACGAAAGAAAAGATAAAAGGCTTAATTAACAATAGGTTAACTTTTCAGTAGAACCAAATATTTTTAAATAAAAATAATACAAAAATAGACATATTTAGGCATGCTGGAATAGTTATTTTTAGTCAGAATTGTAAAAAAATTAACAGCAGACAATTGGCGCAGTTATATGGTGTAGCTCCAATAGTACTTATAAATCGCTGATTCAAATGTCGACGACTCGATATCCCAGCTGCGAGGAAGTTACTAGAAATTCCAATTAGGGTTGTCACGCACCCGACAGTCCCCGCTGCAGTATCACTGGTTCGCGCAGCCGATGCACCTCCACCTTGGGCGCGTTCCAGCAGACGCTCACAAAGCCCAAAACGCCCAAAACGTCGTTCCACAAAACGACCGCCGTCGTTGTGGTCGCGGCGAATACGTGACTCATGACGTCATAACTTACGCCCACGCGAAGCTCACGACGACCCATCTAATAAGGTGGGTCGAAGTGATCGTTCCACTAGAGATTATTTCAGTAACGCCCACAAGCTAGTAGAACGGGAAAAACTGCGGTCGTGAGAGTGAACTTTGTGAACGTCTAATGGAACGCACTCGTTGTAAGTCCTTTTTTTTTGTTTTCGAGTGGAAAACTTTCAAAAAGTACCCGACGTCGTGGGAGCGACGCGGGTGATGTGGGATTCTTACCGCACTAAAACCCCCCCGGTGGCCGTCCTCGGCGCTGCGAAGAGGACTCCGGAAACTCCAACTGACCGCCACCGGTGTCCTCAGCGTGTTGCCACATTGGGCTCTTCCCTGGTGGGCGTGAATTGCTCACCGCACCTTCTGATCTTTACGGCAGCATGCAACCACACATGCCGCCGTCCATCCCGGGGTCGCTTGGCTGGACGGTTCGAGCTCCCACTCTTCCCGCCCGCAACCCCGGAAGCCCCTTTTAAGTCGCCTCTTACGACAGGCAGGGGGTAACGTAGTCCTATTCTGGTCCCGGAACTACAGGGACAACTCCTTGTAAGAGCTAGGGTTGTCACCCACCTGGCAGTCCCGGCTGCAGTACCACTGGTTCGCGCAGCCGGCGCACACGAACTGCGCGTCGCGCCGCCGGCAGCCCTGGCACAGCGGCGTGTCGTCGCCGCCCTCGTCGATGACCAGCCGGCCGCCGGAGCCCGAGCCCGAGCCGCACGCGGAGCCCCCGGGAGAGGCGGCCGTCTCGCCCACGTCGAGGGCCTCGCCCTCCGAGCCGGGACTCTCCTCGTCGTCCTACGGGTGTTAATTTCATAGTCAAATTATATAACGGGCACTCGCGATCAGCGATTTTTTAAATTACTTTCTGCCTTCTTTTTAAAATTAAAAAAGAATCGTATATCGTGAGTAACCGTTACATAATAAAATGTATAAATTCCGCGATAATATTAGTTTAAAATCATAGTCAAAATGTTTCGCGAAGAATATTTGGATGGATAAACTAGAAGTCAATAATATCCATCCATCAGCATTTTGAGGTTAAACTCTAACATAGCCTCTTACTAAATGGCATTAGTCCAAACGATCCTGTGCTTTCTGAATTCAACGGCTTAATGCTGTCTTCTTCAGGTCACCAATCCAACTTGTAGAGATAACCTTTTGCCTAAGCGTGGTCGCCACTTTTTTTTATAATTATGAAGTAGCAAACGAGTATGCAGTCCACCTAATGAAAAGTTAGTGGTCACCGCCGTCCATGGACACCTGTAGGCAACTTCATATAGAACATGAGTATATGAAGTTGCCTACAGGTACATCTGCGTTGTTACTCCCGAGCACTAGGATGGTCGCCACAAATAAAAGTGTGCCAGCAACCACACCCGTACATCAAAACGCAAGGAATTCTTCATGTCAGAAATAGGTGTGGTGGTGTTACCTCCCCGGTCGAACTACACTGGTTTTACCACTTGGTTAACCACTCTAGGACCTTTCTTCCCCATCGATTATTATCGGTCTTGATAATTTTAAAAGTTGATTTTCGCTTTCCGTAATCGCTTAAAACTAGAAATATCTCCAACAAATCCTACGATTTTTAAGTAGAGTACATACCAGCTGCACCACGTCCGCCTTCTCCGGCTGAGGGTCGGGGGGCGGCGGCGTCGGCTGCACCGGGGTTATCGTTATCTCCCCACAATTCTGACGAAATTCATGTTAATCACATATAACATTCACCTGTTCAAGTTTTTTTACACGTTTCTTATACTCCTGTGACTACTTCATTCAAAAATCTAGTAAGGGGACATTCATCAATGTGCGAGTTAAAAGGGGAAGGGAGGAGCCGAGCCGAGTCACATCTAACCTCAAGTAGGGGGGGGGGGGGATTGGCTTTATTTTTTTTTTCTATTTTTTGTACCTAACGATAAGGCAGACGGGCCACCTAATGGAAAGTGGTTACCGTCGCCTATGGACATTTGCAACAGAGGAGTCGCCAATGCATCGCCGGCTTTGAAGGAGAGCTCTTCTTGCACTTTTCTTGAAGAAGAAAGATTAAAGAAGAATTTGGCATTACGCTTTTTTTCTGCTTAAAACCAAGAAAAAATTGCGAAATAACCGAAGAATAAAATAAAACTGTTTAAATGACTTACAAGTTCATAGTTTTGAACAACATTACGTAAGGAGTGGACAAAGAGGGGTGAAGGCAATTCTTCTTACATCTCACCCGCTCCGGGTGTCAATTAGTAACCACCTCATACAATTGATGGATGTCCCCTAATAAAACATTCATTACATAATCTAATGGACATACATACAAATTTATGTAGACATGTCGTAAATTGAAGCAGACGCGAAAATAAAATTGCTAATGCATAACATACTGTATTTATATATTTCCTTCCGTATATAATGGAGCAAATAGCAACGCCCAATTAATTGCAAAAAATATGTTCAGGAACGTTCCAATTTAATTATCAGAAAAAATATGTGGATATGATATCTAATTTAATTATTAGAAAAAATATGAGGACATCAGTGCATCTAACACTGGAATGAAAATTACTAAATGCATCTGGAATATATGTAATTTATGATCATTAAACCCATTTTGTCCCAATTTTTAATATGACTATTGCTTATGGTAATGAGGTGGCATTCAATTTTGTTCGAAAATGAGTATTGCCGTTCTTTTAAAAAATATAATAGTAATATCACAATTATATCAAATGTATCAAAACATCATTTTGCTTTGCTTTATAAATAGTTTGAAAATTAAATTAACGTAAAATAAATGATTAAAAAAACAAAAAATAAAATCTCATTTAGTCTCAAGAGACTTAAAGCAAAACCATTTAAAAAGCAAACATTTCTTAAAAGCTAAATTTTGAATTTGGAATAGATACAGATAATAAATAGATCGAGGCCAATGAGCACACCAATTGTTATATTTCGTACATTGAGGTGGTACCTTGGCCTGACCGTAAGTTGGCAACGTTGTCTGTTTCCGGTCCGGCGACTTGAGCAGTTTAGCCAACGTCGGCGAGTAACACTGAGACGCAGGGCACGCCTGCTGGAATGTTGGCAACACCCATTCAAGCTTAAGTTTACGTGTTTCCAATGTTGGTAGTGCTGACTCAATGGGGATGGGATGGGCTGTTTAGTATCTTTTATTTCGATTAAAAATAAATGTGTGGCAAAATTAATAAAAGCATATGGAAATAAAATAATTTTAAGACAACCAAGTAACGTCTCCGTCCAAACTAATGTACTATAGTGGTGGCCAGTGTTTCTTAACATTGTATTTTTTTTTATTTTATGTTATTAACTAAAATACAAGTTAAGAAAATCTGTCACCTCATTATCCATCATCTGCAATAATACGAAACAATCAAATGTAAGCATTTCCTAAATTAAAAAAATATGTATTATTTTCCAGTATATCTTTTTTTCTTTATGAGTAATATACGTATGTATATTATGCATTGTTTATAACATTTTACGTTGTAAACGGAATTTTATAACAAAGCCTACATTTGAATGGTTCGTTGTAAAGCAAACCAATTCTAAGGTTATTTTGTGATTGGGTATTGAACATACCTACTACGCACTCGATTGTAATATCTATAGACCCTAAAAATAATGCGGCCTATTCTATCGCCGCTAAACTCTTATGTTGTAAAAAAAATTGAACAATGTATAACTATAATTACCATGGAGCAAGCATGGCGCTAATTTCATACGAGATTTCTGCCGTTAAACTCCAACCATAAGCCGTGTTATAGGGCTTAGTGTCAGAAAGTTTTTATGTAGCATTATTTACGGGTACATGGATATTACAACCACTAGTATAGCGAATGAAAGCCCAGTTCATACACTTTGGGGAACGCAACTGCCCCTTCCTACTATCGCCACACTATATGACACTACAATCACCAATCGATTGATCATTCCAGGCGAGGGGGGTAGGGAGGCATGCGGGAGGACTGTGCTTCTAAAACTTTTACTTATATCTATTCAAGATTTTTAATAAGAAAATTCAAATATAACCGTCATAATACTTCCGAGATAATCTATTTTGGTAGCAAATTCTCTGAAGGTTTAAAGTAGCATTGGTCAAAGAACTCCCCCCCCTACCCCAAAGCAATTCAAAACCTGGATTAGTCAGTGTCCGTAACAATCTTAAACACGATGCAAAATGTACATTCATGAATAATGATCCTATGTAATATGGATGTTACCAAAAAAAGCAATTAACTTAAATATATCGGAACATTCCACTAGTCGACCGCAATGACTGCTAATTTCTTGCTTGCTCATTCAAATTACTTTTTTTGTTTGTAAAACAAACAAGAGACATTTTGTCTTAAAATCATCAATCAGCAGTACGCCGCCTTTAGAGCTTGTAATGAACATCTTAAATTTCTACCGTTTCGCGTTCCATATATCAACTGCCTCCTGGTACGACAGCTGGCATTACAATCGACTGGGAAGTTGACAACAACATGGCCCTAGTCACCAATCATAACAACATCTCATACTATATTTTTAATAGTTTTATAAAATTGAGACTCCTACCAACAGTATCACTACATTAATTGCAAGCATAACAAACTCATGGGAAGCACAATTCACTTAAATCTATTTAAAGAGAGCACCTAAGTCGCTACGGTCGTCGAGTGGAATATGGGGTATAGGAATAGATACCGAAAATTGTCGTTACTAATCAAACCAAGCATTAAAACGGTACCTTAGTCAATATCCCGTGGAGGAGCGAGTTCTGCTGGGAGTTCTGGCTCGTGTCCTGGCTGCTGGAGACCGGGAGCAACGAGATCTCCGGATACGGAGGCGGGGGCGGTAGTCTCGGACTGGGAGACGCCAATCTCTCCGCGTGCTTCGACATCTCCTCGTTCCTCTCCTGTCTCCGCCTGTTATCCGGTCGGATGTGCTCCGGCCTCATCTCCATCGGTCGCAAGAGCGGGTTCGCCTGTTGCATGTTCGCGAACTGAACGAGCACGTCCTTGAACGACACGCCGTTCGGTAGCCCGCCCGCTTGGATCTGCTGCAACCGCTCCAACATAGCTTTCTGGTTCTGAAACAGGTTGTATTGTTACATATTAATTTTTGAAATAAAACTTGTTTAAAATCGTTTTCATTTGAAATTCGATATATCAAAAATGCATAACGAAACCAGTTGTTGCAACTGGATATCGCTATACCCCCTTTTTGAAAGACGCTAACAACTTAGTACGCAGCTTGTCTAGGGGCTCAAGCTCGGAAAATGCGAAATAAGATAATCGAATATAGGTTGCAATTATTACTTAATCGATTTTTGTAAAAGTATAAGTGATAATAACCTGATGTTCGGAAATCTTTTACTACGTATTATATTTTTCCATTATTGAAATAGCAGACGAGCACTCAGTCCACCTGATGGTAAGTCACACTATCGCATATGAACGTCTGAAACCAAATTGATATTGACCGGGAATCCTACAACGGCTTTTCTGTCCAAGTGTATTTATACTCAGAAATATCGATATAGGTCAACGGGGCGACAAACACAAGATTAAAAAATTCTGGTCTTAACAAATATCTGAACTTTTAAGACCTACATCGGGATCGAAGTCTAAGCAAATTAGAAACAAGACAGATCGGATGATGCTCATTATGCCAACAGATCAAGACTCAAGATAAGTGGCAGAGAAAGTTCATTTTCACCGGCTGGTCTCGTCGTACTAGCGTAGGTTAGTCGACCGACTTGTTTTCATCAATTAACTATGATAGCCTAGCGATGCTAAGTACGGTGATATGGGGTTGTAAGTTATGAAGGTAGTTATATAGCAGTAAATTTTAAAAGTAAATAAAACGGAAAACGAGAGGAAACCCCCATGCCTGAGTTTAAAGAAAAGATCGCAAAAATGCATGAGATTTAAGCTCTCTTTCGCACTAGCGGTAACCGCGCGGATAGCCGCTTTTCCTGATTAATATGAAACCGCCCCAAAATTTCTACCGCGGCGGTTTAAAGCGGCTAGTCGCGCGGTCTGCCGCGCCCGCGGTTAACCGCTGGTGCGTAAGAGGGCTAACAACCAATATAACAGCTTAATGTAGAAGCTTTAGTGCCAATACAACGGATTCGAACCACCATCACTCCTATTTCTGACTAGTAACAAGTGTTAAGCGCTACTTTGTTTCAATTGTAAGGATGTTCTGATTGGATAGGTTTAAAGGAGAGAAACTTATACGAGTTTATACTTTGCTCTTAGTGGTAGCAAAGTATCAGTGCCGATACAATTCCATAGGCGGCAGGCCATTTAAGATCAGGTGGACTGCATGATTGCTATTTCTATAATACACTAGCTGTCCCGACAAACGTTGTTTTGCCATATAAAAAATAAAAAAAATGTTAAGGGTGGACAACCCTTAAGGGGTATGAAAAATAGATGTTGGCCGATCCTCAGACCTACTGAATAAGCATATAAAATTTGGTAAAAATCGGTCAAGGTGTTTCGGAGGAGTATGGCAACAAAAACTGTGACATATATTAGATTGTGATTTTATATATTAGATAAAAACTAGAGATACGCCGAATAGTGGTTTTACCGAATAATCGAATACTATTCGGTTTAATTTTTACCGAACCGGATATTCGACCGCATTATTTGATTTACCATATGTTATTAAGAATCAACTGTGGTTGAAAAATAAATTTTGATATAAGAGTTTGTAAAAAATGCGAATTTGACTTAGGTTTCAAGAATGTTGATTGTAAGTTTAATTGCTTTATATTATTTAGCTTTATTCAACACACTCTTCGTAGGATTTCTTTGACATAAAACATAAATCTTATCACAATGGCGAATATGCCGAATACCGAATAAAAAAAAACACGCTTTCTACACTCATAGCCCCACAGTAGGATTTTCTCCTGTGTGGTGGGTACCATGGACACACACAAGACGAATACACTAACACCCAGACCCAGGACAGGAATCTAAACTCATCATTCAGATACCAGTCTGGCCGGGAATCGAATCCGGGACCCATTGCGCGTCAAACCGGTATGATAACCGCTGCGCCACGCGGGTCGTCTAACAACCGAACCATAACAACCGAATATTCGGCGCATCTCTAATAAAAACTGCTCATCCTGGGAGACGAGTGTCCATCAATGGGACAGTGGGCGAAGTCATACACCCCGCACTTCCACCTACGCTCAGAAGGCATTATGTTATATACACTTTGTACATAGTACGTATGTTTACATTATATTTGCAGCTGCAGTACCGTGCATTGTTGCACCTAAACTATATCATTGTCAGGGATGGCTCTAATGAATTAAGATTTTGAAAATCATTTATTTTTTTATTGGAAACTTTATTGAAACTATTTTGTCATCTCTTATGACGTCTTCGAAACAATCTTCTGTAATATCGAAAAGTGCAACTTGGACAGTGAATATTTTTATTTCTGATGTCACCATTTGAGACGCGATTAATATGAAGAAATCTTAGATAGCTATTTTATTGACAATAGTGTCAAATTAAATTAAAAAGTGGTACAACCAGTGTAGTTCGACCGGCGAAGTACCACCGCCACACCTATTTCTAGCGTGAAGCATTTCTTACGTTTCGATAGAAGGGTGTGGTTGCCGGTACACGTTCACATGAGGCGACCATCATAGTCCTCGGGAATAGCGACGCATCTGTGATTGACTTCAGATGGAACCCATGTTCTGTATGTAATTGATTACAGATGTCCATGGGCGGCAGTGACCACTTAAGATAAAAAAAAAACATGCGTGCGTACAAAGTACACATGTCAGAAGTGAAACTTCTTTGGCGAACTAATTTATAAATCTTGTTTATATTTATACAAATCTAAAACTTTAAATTTCGAAGATTAAGAGGAAGGGAAAAAGGAAGATAGGTTAGGAATTTAATTGTCATTAAAATAAAAATATTACGCTATGCGACAGAAATGCCATCTAAAGTTCTAATAATTAACTAGTAAACGAATACACAACCAATAGGGCGTGTATTCTTTCTCGATATCCCGTATTCTCTCTCTCTCTTGTTCAATCTTCCTCACTATAGCTCTCTCCCACCTCACACTCCATAGCACTATGCGTGATACGACGTTCGCTCTGTCTCACTTTTTCTCTCAATCTTTCTCACTCGCTTGCTCCCTACTCTCACTCCACGGCTAGTTGCTCATGCTACGTTCGCCCTGTCTTACTCTCTCTCAATCGGTCTCGATCACTCTCTCTCTCTTTTCCGACACTTCCGTTGCATACCGGCGTGACGTTTCATCTGTAAAAATTTTACCCTCATGCGCCTAAAGAAGTTTCACTTCATAAGAGAAAATGAGCTTCAATGATCAATAGCCAAGCAACAACCTTGAAAATCAATGCAAGACGAACCTTACTCCGTGGATAAGAAAACGGCTTGACGCCATTTAATCACGAAGATTTTCGGAGGAAACGTTAATAAGGTTATCTTATCTCGTTCCGGCGCCAGTTTAGGGGTGCCATCGGTTCAGTGATTACCCTTAATATAAGTTTACTGTTTCCTCAAAACAAGTACGTATGTTTTTGTCATACGTACAGATGCACAGTTGGTACACACAAAAAAAGGTAAGCGTGAAATGTACATTATTTAAAATGGTTGTTTTTAAGAAACGAAATCGACCTGATGCAAAGGGTACAGCGATGTGTGCCTTGTTGTCTTTAAATACAAATAGAAACGAGCCGACAAGTTAATAAATAAGCAAGTTGAAGATTCTAGGAGGTCACGGGCTAACTATGGAAAGACCTGATTTAAATGGGATTTTCACGCGAAGATACTTCATTCGGAAAACGTAGAGTCGGCACTTTAAACCAAGAAAGTACTTTTTTTAACAAAAAACATTAGATGAGCGTCTAGTTCTCTTCAGATAATGCTCAATTCTACATTATCGTTGATAACAGACTGCGTCTCGACCTTCTTCCTCTGACCTTATTAAAGGATGAAAGGGGCACCTGAGCCGTCTCTTTTCTAGCCCCAATATATACTTACTCTTTTCTGTCTAATCATTTACAGAGGCTAAAAAACGAAAGGGAACAAAATGCTAGTATAATCTACGTGGATAATACCTAGTTATATTACTTCTATCTATTAATGTTCAACTATTATGCACGGGTCTTCTCTAAAAACGAGATAATTTTAGGCCACAGTGCGCTGGACAAATACCTACGCCACACAATTTTGAGGACTTTTTTTTAAAGATTTTTAGCTGTGTAGGTTTCCTCATGACCGTCCCTGTAGTTCCGGGATCAGAATAGGGCTACGGCATCCCCTGCCTGTCGTAAGAGGCGACTAAAAGGGGCTTCCGGGGTTGCAGGCGGCTAGAGTGGGAGCTCGAACCGTTCGGTCAGGCGATGCCGTCGTAAAGACTAGACGGAGCGGTGGGCCCAGCCACCCATCTGGGAGGAGTCGGACCGAGTACCCGGAGACCTCTTTATAGCGCCGAGGACGGCCACCGGGGGAGTTTTAGTGCGGTAAAAATCCCACATAACCCTGCGTCGCTCCCGCGGCGTCGGGTACCTTTTGAAGGTTTCCCCCTCGAGAACAAAAAAAAAAAGGTTTCCTCATGACGTTTCCTTCATTCTATACCAGAGATAACACATTTCTAATACGCATATTGCTTTAGAACAGTGGTCGGCAACCCGAGGCCCGCCGATGTCATACTTGCGGCGTGTGAATGTTTTGTAAATCTTCTATATAAATAAAAATGGATCACAGAAATGTATGGGCGCCCATAACTTTCATTTTAATAACATTTTATTTTTTCTTTGGGATATGACCGTATGTATAATATCACAAGTGTGGCTCGTTTTTAGTTTATTTTGCCTCGTGGCCCTTGGCTGCCGAAAGGTTGCCAACCGCTGCTTTAGAAAAATTTGCAGTCCGTGAGATACCTCTTTTCTTTGATGGAGTTGCTGAGTTTCAATATAGTCAATCCCTGCTCTAGCTACAAAGTTATATAACAATAAATAACCACATAACACAGCCCTACGGTGCGTTAAGAGCTAAATAAACGTTACGATACAGCACAGACGTGCAACGACGCTGTCAGTACAATTGAGGTCAAGGATCGGTCGCAATTATGAATTCGACTATTGACTTAGTTCCAAGGTCCTCGCAGGTCGATACGAGTTTATTGGTATACTTGTGACAGGTACTGTATTAATTGGTAGTGTTATAAAATGGTTATAGAAAACGAGGTTGAAGTTTTTGTTCTGTCACACCACCGCCATACAGTTTTTGCTTAGTAAAGGGTCTATTCGGTACTTTTTTTTTGTTAATTGAAATAGCAAACACACGCTTTAACGTGCTTTGTACACTCATAGCCCTACACTAGGATTTTCTCCTGGGTCGTGGGTACCATGGACACACACAAGACGAATAAACAAACACCCAGACCCAGAACATGAATCTAAACTCATCATTCAGATACCTGTCTGGCCGGGAATCGAACTCGGGACCCATTGCGCGTCAGATCGGTATGGTAACGCTCCGCCACGCGGTTCGTCAATCAAGCAAACAGGCATGCAGTCCACCTGTGTAAGTGGTCACTGCCGCCCACAGACATGTAAGCAACTTCAAAAAGGATAGGGGTTCTATCTGAGGTAATCACAGATGGTTACTACTCCCGAGGACTAGTTGCCTTATATTTGAACTACGTATTTCAACCAAACATTGTCGCCTTTTGTGCAATTGAGCCGCCAACCACACCATTCCATCGAAAGCGAAGTGTTACACATAGCAACATGCTAAAATTAAGGCCCGGATCCACCGCACCGCACGCTGTGCACGGCCACACGGCGCACGGATTCGTTTATTTGGAAACGTGGGTCAACGTTTCCACAGCAGCACACGCTATCCACGAATATTAACTCACGGCTATGTAAAACTGTAGCGCAGCACAGTTCATCAGACAGAGAAAAGGAATCTACAAAATGGCGCCGGCGACGCTTCCCTGCCCGTTCCACCCCCATCCGATCCCGCTTACGTGTATCGCGTGTATACCGTGCGTGGCGTTGCCAACGTTGAGCTACGTGCGCGCATATCCGAGCTAGCCACAAGTGTCAATTCATGTGTAGCGTGTCCGTGGCTTGCAGTGGACACAATCTCATACATTTTCTTGCAGAGCAAAGCTTGACGCACGTGCGTAGACACTCCGTGCGTTGCAGTGGGTCCGCGCCTTTTTAGTGTGGTAGTTGTACCGCCCCGCTCGATCCATACTCGTACTATCTAGTAGACATCTGACAGTAACAAAAAGAGATGGACGATGGCGATTTACCCGCTAAAACCTACTGAATATGCCTTTAAGGACGTACAAAAAAAACTAATTTTTGAATGTTTACTCTTAAAAAATAGCAACATGCATTATCGTTACTTAGTTATTAAATAGAAATTCATTTAAATATGGAATTCGGTTCATTGCCTACAAAAAACAAAAAAAGCAGGAATGGCGTTAATGTTTTTCCTGGAGTTGTACTTTATTTACAATACTTTTCGATGTAGATTTAAATGCTTTTACAGTCAGAACTTCAGTTAGTTGCACACATGATAACATTTTTATAACGTACGTACAATTGTAATTTAGATAAATATTAACAAGACGACAGACGAACTGACGGCCCTATTCATAAAATTCATTAATACGAGTACATACTTATTTAACGCTTACACGCTTAGTTAAACCGATTAGGTTTGTAACCTTTAGTCAAACACTTCATTCATCACATAAAGCATTTATGAATTACGTTTTATTTAAGAACTTTAATCCAGCCTACTATTACCTACCTGAGCAGTGATAGCCTAATGGTTGAAACTTGCCCTCTCGATCGGGAGGTCCGAGGTTCAAACCCAGGCACGCACCACTGATTCATGTGCGTATTAGAAAATATTGATCACTGCTTTTCGCTGACGGAAAACATCGTGAGGAAACCTACACACCAGAAAGTTCTTAAAAAAGTTCTCGGAGGTGTGTGAAGTCCACCAATCCGCACGTGGCCAGCGCGGTGGACTATGGCCTAACCTCTCTCATTCTGAGAGGAGACTAGTGCCCAGCAGTGGGCCAATAATGGGTCGAGGAGAAACTATTACCTACGGCTTTTATACAGACTCATGTTTATAACTAGCAGTGCTCACGGCGTTATTTCATTTAAAGTATCGTTTTCTCCCCTCGAACAGTGCGTAGTGCACGCTGCGATCTTTTGCTGCGATAAAATGCTTAAGAACTGCTAATAATACAGTAACCTACAATGAAACTGCTATAACCAAATTTATGTTAAAAACTGCCTTAATAACGAATAAGAACTCGCGCCAGTCGTTCCAGAATTTAAACTGCAATGGGTAGACAGAGAAATTTGTTATATAGCATGTATGAAAACCTATAATGAAAGCGAGAATGTCAATGTAGGAATGCAATAGAAATTAGTATGAAATATCGCTGATAAAAGTGTATTAATTCATTTCTGGCAAAATACCATTTACGAGTATTACCTACACACATATAATAAAACAAAGTCGCTTTTCGCAGTCTGTCCCTATGTATGCTTAGATCTTTTAAATTACGCTACGGATTTTAGTGCAGCTTTTTTTTAATAGATAGAGTGATTCAAGAGGAAAGTTTTAAAATATAGTACACGTCGTGGAGAAATACTGATATTTTTAGATTTTTGTCTGTTAGGCGGACCGAAGTTGGCCAGGTTAACAAGTTAACTATAATTATAAGTACTAATAGAGTAAATGAAATGCTTACCATATCCAAATTGTTGAAGAGCATGTTGAGGTTGTTCAAATTGTTCATGCCGTCCATTTTCGGCGCTATGGGTCTCGGGGTGTTTATCATGTTGGGATTCACGATGGACCTCATGCGTCTCCCGCGACGCGGCGTCACCTCTGGATTGCGTTGCCTGTAATCAGCTATTATTGACTTCACATCCTTCGTCGGCCCTTGCCGACCCATCGGCATGCCAAAACTCGTCGGGATACCGTTCAAGTCCCTAGGGAACCCGGGGAGAGGGCCTGGCATTAGCATCGGCTGCGGAAACATCGGTTTAGGTAATGGCTGCATATGCGCTGCCTTATCGTACGGAGGTGGTAGACCCACCATCGGGTTGTAGGGCCCCGTGACCACCGGCATCACCGGCGGCTGCATCATCGGGTTCATCATCGTGGAGCCCGGTTGCTTCAACGACAATCCAGAAATCTCGTCACTCTTGTCTATCGCCAGATTCTTCGCTTGGTTCAAGTAGTCGAACGGATCGGTTTTTTCCGCACCATTCACATCTGCCGACTTCTCGAACGATAGCACCTGCTTTCGCCTCAGTAACCTGAGGAGAATTTCCTCTTTGACCTTTTTCAAGTGCAGTATATTGTTCCACTCGTGTTCCTTCTTCTGTGCCAACTCACGCAACGTTTGTATTTCTGACAGGAGTTGCTCTGTGTGCCTCTGAATTTCTTCGATGTTGTTTTTCGTAGCAGTCTGTATGTAGTCATTTATCATAATGTCATGCTGTGGGAAAGCCCTCTCCACTTCTTGACAGAGCCTCTTCAGAGGGGAGTCTGTGTCTATATCTTCACTCGCCCGTCTTCTCGTTCCTCCTTGTTCCTCCTAGAATACAAAAGAATTACTTAATATTGTTGTATTATTAAATTCAAATTCTACCCATAATTTGAACATTGGAAATGCTCAAACATAATGTCAGTGTTAACAAAAAAAACAATTGAACTACAACGCCGTGTCAATTTTCATTTGACCAAGTGACATACTAAAAGTCAACAATGTGCCTTATGAATAAGTTTGCTTTCTTAACTGCTTGATACTAATGTTTCGGAAATTTAATGTAAAATTATTGCTGCAATACCTTAGGAACATCACCATTATATGGATGCACAATTGGTTTTGCCTCGGGTTTATCAATCTTTGGCTCTGTTCGTGGTACCGGGGTCATGTCAATGTCCGGCTCGGGGTCTCGGCTACCAGATGCTTTCACTTCAATCACAGGAAACAAAGGAACTTCTTTCACCGGACTGGTTTCTTTAGACTTCCCGTTTCTCATAGGGGAACTCTCTTTCACTTCAACCGGGGACGGGTTACTCTCAGCAATTTGGACTTTTTCCACCTCTTCTGGAGAAGACTTAGATTCAGTTTCCGGGAGATCCAAAGATTCTATGTTGGCTTCAACTACCTTACTTGGCTTTTCATCCTCTTTTGGTACATCTGTAAGTCCACTATTTAGTTAAAAATTTCAGATCATCAGAGTTATTTCTCTTGTAAATATTTCACATTTTAAATATACTTTTTTAATACCTTTAATTTACTTATATTGAAACAAATTATATGGTATATGAAAAAAAATACTGTAACAGACTATTTGGATATACATATACAAAATCATAGAGCAGTGATAGCCTAATGGTTGAAACTTGCCCTCTCAATTGGGAGATCCGAGGTTCAAATCACTGTTTTATGTGCATGTTATAAATTAATTATCACTGCTTGTCGGTGAAGGAAAAATTGTGAGGAAACATACACACCCAAGAGTTTCCAACATATTTCTTTTAAGTAAGTGGTCACTATCACAAAAATTAATACCAAAGCTGAACAAAACCGCTCACCCTTCACTGTTTCCCTTCACACCTTTCAAGCAAAGTCAAAGCATTGAGAATATAAGTAACAGTGGTCAAACCTCCTTTCGTATGTAATAAGAACTATGGCTACATTGTCTACATACTTCAATTGAGCTTGGAATAAAATAAAGATGGTGTAAATTTTGTTCAAACTTAAAATAGCAAGAGATATAAAATTTGTATCATAAAACTAAGGCAGGGTTTCTTAAAGTGGAGTGCACATACTCCCTGGGATCCACCCAGTTGAACTTTAACACACTTATCAGGAAATTATTTATCAATGAATTAAAAGGTACAGTTACATTTCTTTTTGTTTTGTTAGCGCTTGTTTTATTTTCCTAAAATCTTTGTTTCTTTCTGGAAAGGGGTCTGTGACTACAGAAACTTTAAGAAACCCTCTACTAAGGCATAACAAAATACACAACTTTATTTTGAACTACTTATATTTATATTTAATTGATAATAGGTTGCTAGTCACTATTTTCCAAAATTTTCTAATGAACCGTCACTTTATTTTCTCTGCATTATTTGCCAAAAGTTGTTATGTAGATATACATTAATATGATTGGATATCATATAATATTTTTGCATTTATTCACACGGTCCAAGGCATCAGTGAGAACTATTATAACACCAGTATTTTTTAGGTTCATCAAACCAACAATCTAAATTCACAATCATTTTAATTGATTGCTTGAAATTTTAACAGAACAATAAACTTACTATGCTAAAATAAGTGTTCATTAGAACATAATAAATTGTAGTTGCAATGTACAAAATAAATAATAGGCTACTCCCGCGGCTCGCCCGCTTCAGTCAAGTCTAGCATGTTAATTAGTATCCTATGTGTTAATCTAGCTATTAAGCTATGTATTTTCTAAATTTCAGTGAAATCCGACCGGTCGTTTTTGCGTAAACATACACGTACATCCTCACAATATTTCGCATAATTAATATTAATAAGATTTGATTGAGATCACCTTTCTCATTCAGCAATTCCTCCTCCAGTCTCTCTTCAAGTTCCTTGTCCAAGGTCTCTACATTCTCATCTTTGGCATTTTCATCACAGTTCGCGACGTTCGCGCTGTCTTCCACCTCCTTTTTCACTACCACGTTCAACGGATCCTTCATAGAAACGTCTACATCATCGATGGACAATGGATCTACTTCATTATCGCAGCCCACCTCCGCCACCGGCGACGCCAACCGGTCTTTTGGACTATCCACTATTTTGATTCCTATATCGTTCATGTTTATTTACATATTTCCGATAAAGCCACAGTTTTATCACGCCGCGACCAGTCACTCCCGAACCTCACATACAACCATAATTACTCGCTAAGAAACCATGTTGTTATCCCATAAGCACATCCAATACTACATCGACGTAATTAAGATCGCGAACGAAATATTTTTTTCAAATTTCTATCTCATATTTGGGCGACTTTACTCGACCACTGCGCGACCAATTGAAGCCGTGAACTCAAGGGTCATTATGACTGATTTGGTAACGGCTATAACCTAAACACTACTGCTCCAACACAACACTTGCAGTACATTACATTTGTCACTTATTTTTTATCGTGACTAAGATCTTCTATTATTTTAATAAATGCACTAGCAAAATAAATGCCCGACTGCGAAGGACGCAAAGCAAATCGCACGCAAAACACAGATTATAAAAAAATGGCCATGTTATTTTTTATAACAACAGTGTCCGTGGATTCTCGCATATTTGCAATAAAATATTTCAATTTAATTTATTGGTGTTTATAACATTAATGATTCGAAATCAGTACGGTAGCAATACATTTTTTGTTACCAAGCATTAATGTGTAACTTATTATTTTTTTTAAACATTACTTTAATGAAGATTGGTTCATCGGATTTCCGGTTAGCTAAACCCGGAAATTACGCAAATTGTTTGCAGTTTTTTTCAAGAGAAAATAGAAGTTCACATGAAAATGTTACAATAAGTGTGACGTTAGGAAGATTATATTCTACTTGTTGTTTTCTAGTTAACAATTAAATGACATTAATTATAAGCATCTTAAAATTCCACAATACAATTTCAAAATTTCCGCCAACGATATTAGGTTGGTAGAGTTGCAAATTAAGTTGCACTATAAAGTTTTTTAACAGATTTATCGATAAATATTTTTTTCTAATAGTCAGATAGGGCTTAATCAAAACATAAATTACTATTTAATAGAACTTTAATAGTTTGTATTTATTGAAAAACGATTCTTTGAAAAATTACGAACTCTGAGAACTTATTAGAAGTTCTGAATTGATAAATACTGATTATTTTAAATTTCTCAGATATTCATTAGTACTTATAGTGTAATTGAAGTAGTGATACTTATTTTATAAAAATATTGTGATTTACGAAGAGCAATGACCTATTTAAATCAATTCCACTGAACTATGTCGACTATCGATATTTTTGACATTTTTGACAATGTTGATAAGTCACTGTGACATCACCTATATCCCTTTATCGATACGTTGCCGCACTATAAAATAAAGATGATGAAATGAAAAAGCAAATGGCTGACTAGAAATCGTCGTCTAGAATTCGTATTAAAAGAATCCGATGTAATTACATGAATTATGCACTACTTATGATCATGATTAGCAAAATAAGACTGCTAAAGCAATAAAGAACTAGAATAATGATATATTAATGGCTGAAAGCCAATCAAAGCTATAAAAAGAAAAGACCATATCTAACCCACTTACGTATTTCGCAAAAATAAAAATCTTCGAGCCTTCGACAGACGCACGTCCGTTTATTGTTAAGGTAAGTCGTTTTTGTTTTCATTTGTATATCATTTGCTTATCAGAAGCTATGCTGGGGTCATTGCGGATTTTATGCGCTGCTATACAACACGGAAATTTGCGAGTACTTAATACTAAATTTTACTTTAGATTTTGCGAATCACACGGTTTTAACTACTCATTTTACCAATGTTATTGCGTCAATTCTCTTGTGTATTTTTTTAAGATTTTTGGGTGGACTCCTTACATACTTTATGAGGTATAATTTTCGTTACATAGATTGCTCAGCTGATCAGATCGTCTGTCGTTTCTTGTTCTAGTTTATGTAATGTGAAGAGTTGCAACCGGGCGGGAGCTCCGCCCCACCGACCATGGAGCGGCATGAGAAGCGGCACAGCAGACATCACAAGGAGAAGCATAAGAAGCGCGCGCACAAGAAGTACAGGAGTCACTCTGGCGGTACACGAGACCAGTCTTACGCTACAGTTAAATCGTCGAAACCCTTAGTGGAATATTCCGATGTCAGTTCCGAGGATCTGTCGGCCCCGGAGGCTGGCGAGATCGAGAGCGAAGCCAGCTCCATCGGGAGACACATCGCAGACGACCTGGACAGAACCAGGAAGTCCCACTCGATAAGGACTTTCCTTGACAATAAGATATCCGTCACAACCTCATCACGCCGTCGCAGTGTTGAGGAATACGCTCTCACCCGTGATTCTTCTTCGGCAGCATCGAGGAAGAGGCGCCCGCTAGACTATGTCGACCCGGACCCAGAGTTCGATGAGCACTCCCGCTACAAGAAGAAGAAAGATAAACGTAAGAAAGACAAGAAGAAGAAAAAGAAGAAGTCCAAGCACCATTCCAGGTCGGCGAGCTTGGAGAGTGTGTCACCCGATGATAATATGCTGATGGGCACACCCGGCAGGCCGCCTAGTCCACAAAGATATGCTCAAGTACCTATTAGTGAGTGGGAGAAAGTGTCCTCACCCCTTCGTAATGGCTCCTGCTCGCCGGTGTCGCCCTCAACCCCTCCACTGATGCGACATGATCCTGAACTCCGGCACAGGACGCTCATCCATAGGGACCCGCCGCTGCGCAACAATGCAACACCTTACTCCCCACATCAATCTCCTATTATCAGGTGAGATGTTATTAATTATATTCTTTAAGCATGTGTGTACTTAGCATTTCTTTTGTGTTGAACTCAAATGCATGTCCATCAATATAATATTATACATAATACATTTATTACATATATTGCCAATAATATATACAATTCTTGGCTGAGAATAAGTTACAGTATACACCTTGTTCAAAGCACATGATTTCAACAAGGTGTGAATTCTGCAGTAACTGAATAACAATGGTTAAATTAGTTTCCCACTTAGATTTATTACTCATTTTTTATTATTTCAGTATATTTCTAGTAACTTCAAGTGTCTAATTTGCATATTATCATGGGATTCATACATGTTATAATAGGACCATATGTCTATTTGATCAATAATAAGTTGCATAGTAACTATAAACATGTTGAGAGTTTCGTAGTCACTATTTTACATAGGGGTCACTAACCTTTGTGCTGGTTCACTTTTAAGATAAACATCTTACATACCATTTCCTTAGTAATGTCCCAAAGAAAATATATGAATAGGATTTTGTGAGTATAATTGATGTTAGTGTAGTTATGTAATAGATATTTTTAATTATGTGTGTGTGTGTGTAGATGACACATCTTTTATTATTGAGCAATCTTTGGTGCATAGCAACATTGACACTATGAATCCAGTATTTTAAAATCTGATTATAAATACTTAATTATGTGATGATAAATTAAACATAATGTTAAGTTCAACAATTATGTTTTTGTGATCAATTCTATAATGATGCATAGCAACAGTATCTCATGAAGTTATAAACATTCTGATTGATCAATTTATTATAAGTCTCATAATTGAAAGATGAGTTTTGATTATTTTAATTAATTTCGTAAATCCTACCTTCTTGATTACTTCTCATATTTACTTGTTTGTAGTAAACTAATACTTCTCATACTTATATCTACCCTATACCTGTCTTTAGTCTATGAATCTTTTGTTAGAAATACTAAGTATTTGTTATTTGATTGTGGTTGTTAGTTATTGATGTTAGGTATCAAGCAAGGTGTTAAGCATTATACAAAGTGAATATATTGTGGTGCTTTTACATACATAGTATTGGAATTAAAATACGAGACCAGATAGTGATTCCTTTCCGCCTACATTTATTAAAGTTTTATAAAGAGGTTCTTTATAAAAACAAATTTTAAAATAAAATTATGGTTGGTTAGTCAAAATATGAGTAATATGACATTTAAAATGTTATTTATTGTAGCTTTAACACCTATCTCCTAAATCCTATTACAGTTAATTACAATCCATCTTCAAAGCAATTCTGAAATATTGAAATTTAATTAATTTGCTTTTTTTCTATCATATTAACTTACTTGATATAAATATAAAATTTTCATAAAAATCAAGCAGTGTTATTAGGAGGACTTTTACCTCAATTGATTACATTAATTTCATCAGTAGATAAGAATAATCTGGTTATGTGGATTTAGAGAATATAAAAATATTATACTATGTTCTAGTGACTATATTAAGTATAATATAGTCACTAGAACATAGAGAATGATAAACAAATTAGTGCCTGATTAGACAAAAGCTTTATTTACATCTGTTTCACTCATTATTAGTAAATATTTATATGTATTTCTGTAAGATGTTCCTTTAAACTAACCATTGCCTAAGAATTTAGGTTGATATTAGTTCATGTAGTACATTATTTTTTGTCTGGAGAGATTTTGAGAACAACTAGGCGGATTTGAAAATAATTCTATCATTTTGTACATTTTTTATTGAGTTACATAGTCTTCATTGTTTCAAAAGGAAAAATTTTAAAATGGGAATAAAGTAGGATAAATTGCTTAAGTGTACAGTGATATCCTGTACATGCAGCACTTTTAGGTACTAGATATAACTGCAAATCAGTGCTAATTAATAATACCTTCAAGTACTTGCATGTGTTAAAATTACGACTTATAATAATGCTTAATGTTAGAAATGCCACGAATAGAGGATTTACCGAATATTCGAAATATTCGGCGTCCAAATGTTGTAAAGTAGCTAAGTAAGGCAAATACTGAATATAACCTGAATATTCATGGCATCTCTACTTAAAATAATGCTTTTGTAATTTTATTAACGTGCTATTTTGTGTTCCATGCCAACAGTATTGACTTGTGGTGAGTGATTTCATTTGTATGTTTATTTGTAAGTCATTTTTTTTGTTTTATATTTACATTATGTAAGCGTGTGATTGGGCTTTTTCCTACCATGCAGGAATAAGCTCTGAATCGTGTTTCATCCGCACGCGTGACACCTGCATTATATCGTAACATTAACGCTTCTTGATTTACGTGCTACATACTCTCCAATGTCAAAGATATTAGTTATAAAAGATCACGTATGCGTCAGGGACCCGCCGGTGGATGTAGCCCCGCGTGACACGAAATAAGCCCATATAACTGCAGTTGTCTTTGTCCATTTGCCTTTTTGCAGAATTATACTATGCTACCCCTAAGGAATTGTGCGCCAGACAGTTAAAAGTCTGATTCGTATCTGACATTGACATAGGGTCATGCAGTAGTACCTATGAAGACAGAACTTTTAATATACATTCTCGTTCTTCATCTCTGTATGTTAAATTTCGAACACATTTTCTTGAATATTTTTTTGTTATACGGCTTGACCGAATTTGATAAAACTTTTTTGTACTTATTTCACCTGAATGGTTAGTTATTGTTGCATCCAGGGTAGATGGATGGCCGCGATGCTGTTTTTTTATGTTACTGACCGAATTTTCATATTGTTTTTTATTTGTAACAGAAAATCGGCTCACATATAGGTATGTGATGCGACCATCTTAGTCCTCGGGAGTACCAACGCAATTGTGATTGACTTTAGATCGAAACTTTGTTTCGTATGTAGTTGCTCACAGATGTCTATAGGCGGCAATTTCTATTTACCATCAGGTGAAGTGCACGCTCGTTTGCAACTTAATTTTATAAAAAAGAAAATAAACTGACATCACGTGAATTTTTTTTTTCTATAGTAGCCGATCTATTCACAGCTTATCGTCAACCGATCTTACAGTGTGTTTGTTGTTCAGCTGCAGCAGCAGACGGCGGAAGTCGATGACGCCGCACACGCCGGCCGCGCCGCCCTACCACGAGACGGTGACCATCGACTCGGACACCGAGCAGGACTACGAGCGGAGTCGCCGGGACTACTGGCACGAGCAGCATAGGATACAGTCGCCTATTATGGTGCCTGGTAGGTTTCGTTTTTTTTTGGGTGATTCGGATTTGAAGGGTATACTTTTAAAGTGAGTTCAAAAGCGTGGAATTTGTGTGAAAATGCGATAGTTTAACTTTCCTTTTATATTTACCGGACTTCGAAATATCATATCAGTTCTTGAGATACATAAAGAAGTGCGAAAAGCCCTGTGACTATAGATATATGCATAATATTAAGCTATGTAGGCCGCGGGTGATGGATGGACGCGGGACGACCACAATGGCTTATGTTTATTCTGGATACCGTGATTTGAATTGATTTATTTTCCTATCAGTCATAAACTTGTGTTTTATGAGTAGCACTAATGACTTGCTAACTAAATTTGTTCTGAGGAAACATTGCTCATGTAAAAAAGAATGGTTAGCTAGAATAAATATATAATACAAGGAAAAAAGGCAAACAAGCGAGTTCCTTGCCAGATCTTTTGAGTTAAGGTCGTGTTCCGATCCGGTGGTTAAAAAAACATAGGCCTTTACAAAATAGAGACATTTCATTATGTTATTTTAAGTGTCAAGGAAATTTGCATTTAAAGAGTCCCAAAATACCTATGCGTTTTGGAAGTCCTGTCCTCGATCATTAAAACATACTGATGACATGAGGAAAAATAAACTAATAATAAGTTAATTTATGGCTCTTATCAGTAGTGATTTATAGCCGTTTTAAACAACAAATGCAATAATTTAAATTAAATTGAGGGTTTATAACTCGTGATAGAATTTGAATTGGCACCCGGGAGAGAAAATATAGCTAAGAACGTAACTTACGTATTATAGAACGGATTATTTCGTCATGATATTAGGTTAGCCTTACTGTTAAGTTCTAATCTCATACCTGTACGGGGTAAGTGTGGAGTATGGTCAGAGAGAAAAAGTATTGGCGTAACGATTTTTGTAACGGAGGCAGTTACAGTTGACGTTCAAATAATAATCCAATAATATTTTCAATAATCCAATAATAATCTATAAATTGCTAAACAATTAATAGTTTTATATAATACGATTAGCACATGTCATACCAATTTTAATTATAAAATTTAGTAATATTTTGTCACTTCTCGTGTGTTTACGTGCATTTTACTTTACATGCGTCAGATAGTGCTTTATTGCTATGTTTAGTGACAGATCCTTCCGATAATATATTTGGGTATCTATAACACGTTATGCTTTTAGCTAGTACCATAAGGCCAATCCATCAGAACTGGACCCTTTTCTTCTCAGTACAATAATAAATGTTTGAAAGCAGACTCGCCTATCCACGAGCCGTCCCGCGTCCGCGAGTACAGTCCGCGGCGGGGACACCGGCGGAGGAGTCCCCGGCGGCGGCGCAGTCGCGAACGGGAACGACATAGAGAGACTAAGGCTCATCACAGGTAAAAAAAATAATTCATTCCTTTGTTTTTTCTAGATCTTATACACTGGGACGACGTTGAAATGTCAAGGACTAATTTATCAATCTTTAAATTAATCATTTAGGTTTGTCCCCATTAGAAACCGAAATATTGTTTGTGCCACGTGATTTCACACACAATGTTTGTGTAATCTATTCCTTACAGTATCAGTTTGGTGGTTTGCTGATAATCATGTTATGGTTTTTACCATTATTAATTACCTTGGTTTGACCACTTGCTAAATGTGTCTTCATATGTATTATTCCTAAAAAGTTGAGCTGCTCGTCTAGAGTTTTAACTATTTACAAAATAAAAGACTGTATCCTCCTCATTAGAAGACTAAGTAGATGTTAAAATCTTTGATAGCCTACCATGGTACAAGCCAGTCTTCCCAAAAACTAGTTCCGCCAATGCTACTAGAGCACATTGACACCACAGCAACTAGGATATCACTGTGTCTACGTTCAGTAAGTAGTAAAGAAATGTTTAATAACATGTTTGTATAGGTCGCGTCACGTAAAAAGAACGCTAGCGAGCAAGCTGCGCATTAGGCGATTTATGGGTCTCTTTGGTGGTATGAAGTGAGGCGCGGGGCGAGGAGGTTACCCACCGCTTGCATGCCCGTGCGCCATTGGTTAGTCAGTCAAACTTTGCTTCCCGCGTTGTGACTACGTTACGTTCATTCATAAAATACTGTGGGGCACAAAAGTTTTTAAGTTACGAAAATATAGTTTTTAAACAGAGAAGTGAGAAAAATAATATATGACGTATATTGTTTTATGAAGAGAGAGGCTGATAATAATGAAGTTGATAATTTGGCGGAGTTTCAAAATTATCTTAATTTTTGTAATTAGATTAAACATTATACTATATTAAATCCTAACATGTTTTAATTATGTTTAATGATATTCTATGTAATTTGTTTTTAATGTACCAATAATGAATTAAATATACGAAACCATGAGCTATAGGCAAATAAAACATATAGTGCTTTCGAGCGCGAGTGTAGCGATGCGCAAACACACTCCCTCCACTTTCATCCAGCGTTCTTTTTACATGACGCGACCTATACTTTGAACAGATCCCACAGCCGCAGCTCGCTGAAGCGGCGGCGCTCGGCGTCGCGCGGCAAGCGGCGCTCGTCGTCGCCGCCGCGCCATCGCTCGCGGCACGAGTCCACGAGGGAGAAGCACAGGTGATTACACATATATTACCAGCTACTACCCGCGGCTTCGCCCGCACGGGAGTCAAAGGGAATTAACATTAGCATTTGATAACGCGATTCAGAACTTGCAAATCAATTTTACTAACGCCATCTATTAAACGTCTGGAACTAAATATGTATCAAATAACAAAACATCGATATTCTCATGGGAATGAGAGAGCGTCGTAAAAACTAGCCTACGTCACTCTCCGCCTTAACTATCTCTCAGCATATAAATCACTTCATATAATAGCTATGTGGCGACGTGAAAGAGAAACAAACAAACAAACACACTTTCACATTTATAATATTAGTATGGATAGTATGGACTAGTTGACCCGGCGAAAATTCGTTCCGCCTAAAAGTAAAAAAACTAATATTATCAGTGTTTCTCCATTATATTATACATGTATTATAATAATGAAAACCTTCATCTTGAATCACTTTATCTATTAAAAAAACTGCACTAAAGTCCGTAGCGTAGTTTTAAAGATTTAAGCATACATAGAAGCAATTTGACGACCCACGTGGCGCAGCGGTTACCATACCGGTCTGATACGCAATGAGTCGTGGGTTCGATTCCCGGTCAGATAGGTATCTGAATGATGAGTTTCGATTCCTGTTCTGGGTCTGGGTGTTTGTGTATTCGTCTTATGTGTGTCTATGGTACCCACGACACAGGAGAAAATACTATTGTGGGGCTATGAGTGTAAAAAGCGTGTTTTTTTTATACATAGGGACAGAGCGGAAAGCGATTTTGTTTTATACTATGTAGTGATTATGTAAAACCTGTTATGCGGCATCTTAATAATATAAAGTAGTTGTTGCCTTCGACTTTCCATGCACAAAGTACAATTAAAATCAATACAATAATTTAACCAGTATTTAATGCTCTATAATAAAATAAATATCTTTCTTAGTGGGTATCTACACCATAAAATGAACCTCTTGTCCAAGTTTAATGTCCAATACTTTGAGTACTAATTTCTGCTATGACTATGCAAAAGTAATCAATACGACTTGTATTTGTAATGTTAATATCTATAAATAGCCATTAATGTTACTTGTACTACTGCATAAATTACATTGCGTTTCCAAATAAAGTTCAGAAATGCTCATGCGCATTGGATATTTTTGTGATATTACTTCATTACGATATATAGAAGTCTTAAGAATCCAATATATAACTAAACATAATTATTAGATATGTGTTAGTTATATAGTGTAGATATATTTTGATGTTAATATTTAATTGCTCCTACATTTGCGTTACTCGCTTTCTTTATTTGAATGTTGTCTTCACCTGTAATTGTAAAATCTGAGTGTATATTATGTTGGTGATCATAAATTAATAAATAAAACAATATTCCATTACACTGATATGCTTTCATATGGCCCTATTGCGCTATTAATGTATTATTACAATTTTACAATTGTGGTATAAAACTAATACTATAATTGCGCTGCAGGAGTAAACACGAATCGCCGAGTCCGCCAACAGCTGTCCTGCAGAGGAAGATAGACTTCAAGGAGAAGATCAGCGATACCAGCCTCTTTGCTGAACTCATCAAGGACAAACGCAAGAGAGATAAGGTGCACTTTCAATTTTATGAATTTTGCTATTGTATTATATACTTTCGGATAAAAAACAAGTGCTATGTGCTTATACATTAATAGTTATTTCTAAAAATTGGCCTGATTGCTGTTAATTGCAGTCCATTCTAGCTTCTAGCCCATCTTTAGTTAGTGTAAACATAAGCAGTAACTTGAGGGGTATAGATATAATTAGGTGATGTGACTCGTCTAATCTCACTTGAGTCTGATTGAATATATAATAATAAAAATTACATATATAATAATAATAAATGATGATTATTATTATTATTATTATTATTATTATATATGTAATTTTTATCATACCTAAAATATTGTTACCTAATTTCTCTCACTCGAAACGAACTGCATGTATGCAGTTGATATTTTTATATACTTATTCACCTATTATGACCCATTTAATCATCTGATCTAATGTATTTCAACTTTTATGCGCAGAAACTTCAAGAAATACTAAACCAAAAGGAAGAGGAGTCGCAGGGCGCTATATCACTTTCGTCAGCCACCAACCAAGATGTGCTCACCATCGATGAATTGTCCAACGCCACAGGAGACAGCTCTACCCAGGTAATTGTTTTGTTAGTAAAAGTTAGGTATAAACTTCTGTGCCTCCTATTTATATTTGTGTGGCTTGATGAGTAAAAAAGAGGACAAATTTCGTTGCTTACTATAGTCGAGTATGAGTTTATTATGTCTCTTCAAAACAAGTATTGTTCTCGTTTTCGCTTAACATTTCATTTTAGGCCATAATTTGCAATGTACTCTTAAGGTTATGGTCCAAAACGAAAACGTAAACGTTCAATATACATTGCAATTTATAAAAGAAAATATTATCACACTTGTGTTCGGGAAACATGATAGACTCTTACTTAAGGTAGTGAATATGGTCTAGTCATTTACTGGTGTAACATTTTTTTTTTATCTGACTGAAGTAGCAAACGAACATGTAGTCTACTTGCTGTTAAGTGATCACTGCCGCCCATGGACATCTGTAATCAACTACATACAGAACATGGGTTCAATCTGAAGTCAATCATAGATGCGTCGCTACTCCCGAGGACTATGATGGTCGCCTCATGTGAAAGTGTGCCGGCAACTACACCCTTCTATGGAAACGCAAGTAATGCTTCACGCTAGAATAGGTGCGGCGGTGGTACTTCCCCGGTCGAACTCTGGTTCTACCACCTTGGAACCTTTTTTTATACTCTGTAGACACGTACATTTATAATTTCAAGGCGTCAAAGGAGAACGGCGAGAACAAGGAAGCGCCGCCCGACATAGTGGACATCCCGATGCCGGTGCCCGCGCCGGCCGCCGCGCCCGACGCCGGCTCCCCGGCCGCCGCGCCGCCCGCCGCGCCCGGCCCGCTGCCCGCGCCGCCGCCCGCGCCGCTGCTGCCGCCGCTCGACGGCTCCTACGACACGCCCCTGAGCGATCCGCCGCCCGAGCCGGAGGTGAAGGCGAATGGCGACGCGGACAGTAATAGTAGTGAGGTGGGTAACGTTACTGTTTATATAACCTGATGCAAGCGCCGAGCCCGTTGCCAGCGCTGCTACTACCGCCGCTCGATGTGACGTATGATACGCCCTTGAGCGATCCGCCGCCTGAGCCTGAGGTGAAGGCGAATGGCGACGCGGACAGTAACAGTAAGGTGAGGTGAGGTGGGAATATTAGTATTTGTATCCTAATGTGATTGTCGGATATTCGCGGAGCGCAAAGGAATATCCAGGAATACGACTATGTAATAGCTCGGGTTCATTCGGTAGTCGCCACGATTGTCTTTTTTCTCTGTGTGGTGTAAGTTATTTAGAGCGAATTGAACAGTAATGGATCTAATAGGTTATTTTCTCTGCTCCATCAGGCTCGGGTCACACCTGCTACGGAACTCCATATTGTATGTTTTAATTTAGATCATCTATGTACCCAATTCAAGCAAAATCCGCCCGGTAGTTTTCACGTATACGAGTAACGAACACACCTACATCCTCAAACTTTCGCATTAGTAACTTTAATAAGATATTCAATTCGCATTTGGTCATTGCGGTGGACTATTTCCCAAAACTCTCTTATTCTAGAAGAAGACCCGTGTCCAGCAGTGGGACAATAATGGGTTGTACCCATTCAAGTGTTCAGTTTAGGAACTCGTCGTTCATTGAAATTTATTCAGCTAAATGTTTACGATAAAGCAAGTCCAGTATAACATGAATTTCTATTCGCAGCCGAAGCCCCTAACGCCGCTGACGGCGCCGTCGTCGGCGACCACGTCGTCGGGCAACACGCCGGGGCTGCCGCCGCTGCCGAAGGTGGGCGGCAGCGTGGTGGACGGCGTGTTCCTCAGCAGCCAGCAGGCCCCGCCGCCCAAGCACAAGAGCCTCACCAAGCTGCCTATGCCGCCTAACACGCAGGTATGCCGAACTCTATGGTTTTAGTTGAAAGGATAATAGATTGTTTGTAGGTTTTTGTATCAGATCTGTGAAGAATTATGATGTAATATAAGTATATGATTTAATACCGGTATTGCTATGGTATAAGCGAATCTTTGTATTTTCGTATGAAGTAGTAATGTAAAACAATCATACAGATAAACTAGACTGGTGTCCAGAATTTGTTAGTAACATAACTTATATTCTATGTTAGTTGATGCTATAACCAAAAAACTAAAAGACTAATATATTATCAAAACAAAAAGAAAACAATGGTACTATATCAAAAACAAGTCCTATTAGGTTCTCGGTGAAGCCTCTGCCACCATCGCAGTATAGGAATGTCGATTTTGCCGACAATGACGCTAATGAGGCTATTTGAGCTGTCTCTCATTCGCCTCATCAGTGATGCTGACCTTTTTCGCAAAATTGCAAAGAAGTCATTAGTGCCCGTCTCGGCAAATATCGGCGAATACCTATGGTAGCTTATGGTATATGGTTTATGGTAGCTTATCTTTAGACAACAATTGGCTAGCTTTACTAAAACATAATGTTAAAAAATAATATGTGATCTTAATCAAATAACTACTTTACGACGAGAGTAACGTGTAGACTTCCGCATGTCTAACTATTAGTCTGTATTTTGACGACACTGATCATTACATACTACATTAATCTATGATAATAGAAGAAATTTAATATTACTAATTCAATATTGATGTCTAAACTTTCTTGTGTTACAATACAATACACAGATTGGATGTGTATGTGTAGCAAGTTCGGATGTGTTAAAAAACTTTAAACCCACTATGTATAGAACATGGCTGTAGGATTTTGCCGTGTTTTAACCGTTTTGACAGTGACGTCATAAGACTGGAAATTGCATATTAGCTATTGTTTCTAAGTATCAGATATGGATGATAAAATTGTGTTTAATCGATGACGACCCGCGTGGCGCAGCGGTTACCATACCAGTCTGACGCGCAATGGGTCCCAGGTTCGATTCCCGGCCAGACAGGTATCTGAATGATGAGTTTAGATTCCTGTTCTGGGTCTGGGTGTATTCGTCTTGTGTGTGTCCATGGTACCCACGACATAGGAAAGAATCCTACTGTAGGACTATGAGTGTAGAAATCGTGTAAAGCGTGTAATATGTATAACCCACCAGATGGAAGACCTGAAGACCCTGGCGGGCGACAGTCCGCTGAGCACGCCGTCGCCGAGCCCCGTCAAGAAGCCCAAGCGCACCGGCATCATGAACCTGCCCATGCCGCCCGGTACTAATGCATGTAAATATTGGTGTTGTGCTAATGTACTAATCTTCGATACTATACAGTGAGAGCTACTTATTCGCGGGGCTACGTCATGTCTATAAGAGGCGGTTTTGCTTTTAGACAACTAATATGTCGTAAATGCAGTAACCGTGAATGGCCAGTAGTATGCGAAGAAGGCGCCGAATCTTTTTACATATACCTGACGAAGCCTCGTGACTAATGCTGTTTTTAACATGACGTCAGCATGGTGACGTCACGAATGTCATGGTCTTGATTACTTATCAGTCCTCGAAGGCTCCAAGTACAACACAGGAGTTATTTTTCTTCGATTTATTCAAAGTTGAGGAGGGCCGATCGCTTCGACGGTTCGAACAAGAATCGATACCGGCGGGCACTCGCACTTTTATAACAAAGCTGGGTCATATAACATGACCCTCATTTATGGAGGGACTAATTTAACATCTCTATAAATCACTTAACATTGCTAATTTAATAAACAAACAATTTTCATTCTTTAAACTAATTAAAATAATTATTTTGGCGACTTGTTTTTGGTAAATATGCTGTGTCCCGCTGACATTCCTAATCCGTGAATGTGGAGACCGGGAATAAGGCGCTTTGACTGTATACAATTTTCAAATAATAATTAGTCCTCACGAGATGTAATGACTTCTGTACTTCATTATTTACGATTACCTTTTACTCTTGTATGTCCCGTGATCATAATATGTAAGTTTATGTCACAAGTATTTCACAAGCAAACTTACATAAAGTCGGGAGTTATATCCTCTCAAATCGTGATACTATGATTCAATATTTGCATCTAAACCCTAACGCATGCAGCGTAAATAAAACGCTTTGTATTAATTGATTGGAAAAAAATAATAATACAGATTTCTTGTGTTGGTTGTAGTATGTATGGTGTGTGTATATATTTATTTGCATGTGCATGTATCCTATACAGGAGGGATGGCTATCTATCATACAACATGGTTTAAGATATAAAACCAGCATATTTGTTCTAGCGGTTAGTTTCGAATTAGTTTTATCCTAACTTTATTATACAGAATTATGACTTCATTACCAAATTTTAAGGTTTGTAATGCATATCTAATAATTGTAAAAATATAAACAAATCGTTATTATGTAAAATTGACAATGTTAAAATCATATAGACAACAATATTAGATGTTTATCAGAAATGCGTTATTGCCTTTGCAACTTAGTTAAAATTAACTTCATTTTCCATATACTGGGTATAAAGCAAATACTTATAAAATTCATATAAAAGTTTTGTATTAATTAAATATAAAATGTATCTGAATTATGCTTGATACGAAATTACTATCGATTGAAATCTTATTAAGTATGTTACACTTTGGTAAATATCAAGGTAAATTTATATTTGGGTTTAATTACAATCGAATTATGACCGCTGCTGTTTGTTTGTTCTATTGTTTGCCAACAAGTTTGTTCTATTGTTATTAATTCAATAATATTTATCTTCCAGTAATCCCGGGTTCGGAGGAACTGAGCGCGGACGAGTTGGACGGCTCCACGCCGCCGCCGACCACGCGCAAGGACCAGTACTCGCAGGTGTTCCCCGCCAGGAAGACCGGACGGGATAACGTATGTATCCCCACACACTATCGGATGGCTTTAGCTCGTACGCCGTTTTGCTGTAGACTATATGGAATTGTTCGTGTTACTTAGCGTTGAGTGGTAAGTGGATCTAAATTTTATTTTTTGAAATGTGTTGATGACGTGAGTCGACAGTTTTTAGGCCATAGTCCACCATGCTGGCCAAGTGCGAATTGGTGGACATCACACGCCTCCGAGAACTTTTTTTGTTAAGAACTCTCCGGTGTGTAGGTTTCCTCACCATGTTTTCCTTCACCGAAAAGCGGTGATAATTAATTTCTAATACGCACATAAATCAGTGGTGCGTGCCTGTGTTTAAACCTCAGACCTCCTGATTGGGAGGGCAAGTTTCAACCATTAGGCTATCACTGCTTTATCAGATGCACATAAATGGTAGTAATTGAACCCCATCAACCGTGCTTCCACACTTGATTATCCCATTGATATGTGCCTCTCAAGGGCGGAAAGATAACCGTTTAAGACTCCAGATCAGTCAAGAAAATTGCTGTATCTACAATTTTCCAATGGGACATAATTTTACCTTTCAGTCGACTTCGAAACTGAAGAGGCCACGAATATTGAAGCGACGCGGATCAAAGGTGGTGGCGGTGGCCACGCCCACGCATCACGCTAAGGACTGGGGCGAGAAATGCGTAGACGGCTTCCAGGTAACTACACAATGATTTACCATAAAAGAAAAACAATATGATTATAGACTAAAATATTTTAAAGATGGGTACTTAATATTTTGTTATAAAGAGAGATAGAGGAATATGTTAGAACTTGTTAGATAGATATAGTTCAGATAATAATACGTGGTAATGACATTGGTATCTTGCAATATTTATACCTATTTGTTACTTTTTATTCTTAGGTTTATGTATAAACAATATTTATGAATTTAAACATACGGTATTTGACCCTTGCTATGAGAGGGGGGTTCTATCCAGCCATATGTAGGCACTTTGACAGCTTCCTAAAAACATTTTGTAAATATATTTTACGACTTTCATTTAATACATAAACTAAACTGAGTTTGGTAGTAAAGAAATCTTTACTGTTTCAAGGTGATAACCCAAATCGGCGAAGGCACTTACGGCCAGGTATACAAAGCGCGCGACAAGAACACCGGCCAGTTGGTGGCGCTCAAGAAAGTCAGGCTGGAGAACGAGAAAGAGGGCTTCCCCATCACCGCCGTGCGAGAGATCAAGATACTTCGGCAACTCAACCACAAGAATATTGTGAACCTTAGAGAGATTGTCACGGACAAGCAAGACGCGTTGGACTTCAGGAAGGTAAGTTGTTTTTGCTGGATTCGAAGATAATTTTATACTGTGAGGAATTTATTTTATTATGCACTAACTGACCCGGTGAAGTTTGTTCCGTCTAAAAGTCAAAAATCTAAAGTTATAGATTTTTTCCACTGTATTATTCATGTATTATACATGAAAACCTTCCTCTTGAATTACTCTATCTATTAAAAAAAAAAAAAACTACATTAAAATCCGTAGCGTAGTTTAAAAGATCTAAGATACATAGGGACAGACAGCGGAAAGCGACTTTGATTTATACTATGTACTGATATGAAATGTTAGTGAAAGAAAGATTAATTTTAAGGTAAATACATAAATAATAAAATTTGTATCATAGCTCAATTTTATCCTTTAAATGAAGACTTTTAAAAATTGAAAATATACTACATTTTTTTCAGTAATCGCATTATATAATAGTGAATGATTATAATGATGATGAAAGTGGTGAATTAGCGTGTTCATTATACAAATAATTATACATAAAAAATCCGACAATGATAAAATGAAAAAAATCTATGCCAATATTGAGCGGCATAGTAAAATCTTGTCTTTATCAATAAAGTTATTTTAGAAATGGTTTTATCATATGCATATCAAATTAATTATTGTAACATAGTTCATTTAAATTCATCTGGATTAATATTCACTTTATTTTCAGGATAAGGGTTCCTTCTACCTAGTATTCGAATACATGGACCACGACCTAATGGGTCTGCTGGAGTCGAAGATGGTGGACTTCACGGAGTCGCACAACGCGTCCATCATGCGGCAGCTGCTGGACGGGCTGGCGTACTGCCATCGGAAGAACTTCCTCCATAGGGATATCAAGTGCAGCAATATTCTTATGAATAATAAGTATGTGTGATGCGATAATACTTACTCTACCCGTAATATTGTCTAACTAGTTGAAGCCCGCACCTTCGCCCGCGATTAACAAAAATCGATTGTGCCATGTGAATAAGATATTTTTCTACAGTAAAAAATAGCCTATATGCCAATCCAGAGTATCAGCTAACCCCTACCAAATTTTCTGAAAATCGCTCCAGCCGTTTAAACGTGAAGCAGTAACGAACATATACACTCACAAACTTTCGCCTTTATAATATGTTAAGTATAAGTATATAAGTATAAGTATGATGTACAAACACTGTAAATGTTGTCTAATTAATTATTGTTATCACAATGCTGGGCGTATCTTACTATGAGGGTTTTAAAAACCTCTAATTTTAGCACCTATCTAATCAGTTAGCAGACTCTGTACCTATGTGAATTTAATTTTCATTAGATGTTTCTCGCACATGTTGGTCTCTCTAAAATATACTTCGAAGCTCACGTTTTTCGATAACTTGCAATGTATAATAGGCTAAAACTTAAGCAATGATTGTTTTGAGAAAACATAGTACGTATGGTATATTTGGGTAATATTAAGAGTACAGAGGTAGCCATGCATCTGTGGCCTACCTTAGGTAAGACTATTCTTCTCTGGGGTTAATTACAGATTTACTTTTTTTTTTCTGACTCAAGTAGCAAACGAGCATGCATGCAGTCCACCTGATGGTAAGTGGTCACTGTCGCCCATTGACATGGGTTCCATCTGAAGTCAATCACAGATGCGTTGCTACTCCCGAGGACTATGATGGTCGCCTCATGTGAAAGTGTGCGGGCAACCACACCCTACTATCGAAACGCAAGAAATTCTTCACGCTAAAAATAGGTGTAGTGTGGTACTTCCCCGGTCGAACATCACTGGTTTCACCACCTTGAGTAGCTCCTCCTTACCCTTAGGTATGGAGTGTACCTATTTCTTTGCTAATTCTGTATTATAAAAAAAATAACATGTACTAACCCATGTAATGTCCAGGGGCGAAGTGAAACTCGGCGACTTCGGTCTGGCGCGGCTGTGGTCGGCGGAGGACCGCGCGCGGCCCTACACCAACAAGGTGATCACGCTGTGGTACCGGCCGCCCGAGCTGCTGCTGGGCGAGGAGCGCTACGGGCCCGCCGTCGACGTCTGGTCCATGGGCTGCATACTCGGCGAGCTGTTCCAGAAACATCCCATCTTTCAGGTCAATGTTTCAATAGATACAAGTAAAGTAAAATCTTTTAAAAATGTTTGTATAAAAGACATGTTTCGCAAAAATGTGGATGGGAAATACATACAAAATGATATTTTGTTTACTGAACCTAAACGATTTTCGATTTTACACTTTATTGCACTCGTTATATATTGAGAGTGGTACAAGTGATAAAGCATTATCGGTAAAATGACTTAATGAAAAAGAATATTTTAAATATAGCTTTTATGAAAGTCAAATTAAGTTCTATGTGAGTAATAATAAGACTATAAATGTAAACATTAAAAAATATATGTAAATTATGTTTTTGAGTGGTACTAAATATTTGTTTGCTTTATTTTCCTGTCTTATTATTGACTTCCTATTTCCTATCTTGCTTTATTTTGCTGAGAAGTACGAATAGGTAATTGTAAGACAACAATAAGTACTAAAGAAAATGTCGCTAAAATTCCAGGCGAGTGTAGAAATGATGCAACTAGAGGTAATATCGCGGGTGTGCGGCACTCCTCTGCCCGGCGTGTGGCCCAACGTGGTCAACCTACCGTTGTGGCACACGCTGCGGCCCAAGCGGTACCACAAGCGGTGCGTGCGCGAGCAGTTCGCGTTCATGCCCGCCCCGGCACTGAACCTGCTCGACCGGATGCTGGAGCTCGACCCGGACAAGCGGATCACGGCGGAAGAGGCGCTGAAGAGCCCCTGGCTGAAGAATGTCGTGCCTGATCAGTGAGTGTAGTGCTTTCTGTCCTATGAGCCTTGGAAGCGATGTTATCAAATGAGCATTTAAAGTGTAGGATTTTACTATAGTTCAAATTAAATTGTTTTTTTGATGAGATGGGAATTAAAACATTTCGTTAATGTATTATTATTGACATTATATTATGTGAAATAGTCCACCAATTCGCACTTGGCCAGCGTGGTGGACTATGGCCTATAACTCTCATTCTGAGAGAAGACCAGTGCCCAGCACTGGGACAATAATGGGTTGACGAGAGAAGTGAAATAATTCCTTTAAAAGTCTCCGTTATTCTATGATGTACTTAAATTCACAACAACTCCAAAATATTTTTTTATTATAATCGCACTGTGTATAACAGCTATTAATTTTATAAAATCTCCAAATTTATATATTTGTTTTTACAGAATGCAAGCTCTAGAGCTACCCACGTGGCAAGACTGCCATGAGCTGTGGTCGAAGCAGCGCCGGCGGCAGCAGCGGGAACAGGAACCGCCGAAGAACTCCAAATCCTACGGCTTCCCCAACAACGAGAACTCTGACAGCAAAGACAAGGAGTACAAACTGAACGAGTCGTCCAATCCATCGGAGACTAACTTCAAAACCGAATTGTATAAAACCGAAAGCGGCTTCAAGCCGACGGAACCAAGTCAAGAGGTCGTCGGACAAGGCAAATAGTATTTGGAGTACTATTACTTTGGTAACTACCAAAGATAACCTATACCTATAGCGGTGCTACTATTTGGGGACAGTGTGATATAGTGTAGACAAATTTACAGTGACCGATGAATAGTGAAAATTTACAAGTGCTGTTGACATGTGTTGGTTGATACTGTTGGGAGTTGGTCGGGTGTGCACGGAATCCAGACGTCTTCAATGATAATAGGTAACTGATGCCTTATTTAATGAGATACACATTATTTATTCTTGTATGTGATGGCATATTGTTTGTACATGTTTGTGTGTACTCCAATCTTCGACAGGTTATAATTGAGGCCTGGTGTGCTATGTAATGCTGCTCCAGTGAACGCGTAAGGCTCCTGTATGCTGTATATTGTTTTTGCATGAGTTGTGTTTCAAGCAAATTGTTTGTAGGTACAATACATGCCAATTGTTCATAGAAGCTTAGAGATAATGTTTTCTACCAACATCCTACTCAATTGACTTGTTGATGACTTGTAGGTTCTTGAGTAGGAAAGCCCATTGTTTTAAATGACAACATTATCATATCATTCTAATTCATTAGCGTAACATGTATTATATCTACCATAATATTCAAAATATAAAAGTGTTCTTAAATATGGAATAATATAAAGCAATATTTGATAAGTATGTCATGAGTTATCATTGAATTCCTCTGGTTTGGATAGGAAAGCTGGAATCTATATGAAACGTACATGCCAGCTGCATTAATAATTTATCTGTAACTTTGTACACATAAAATATGTTCATAGATAAAGGTGTTTTTGGACAAACATTTAAAAATTACAGATACTAACTATAAGGAACATAAAGTAGCTGAATATGCCTTAATAATTTGTAATCCAAAATTTTCTTTATAATAATGACAACCAAAGTAAATGAATATTGCGCTGATGCTAGTTACCGACAAATTTCGATATTCCAAATTTGATAGTTGTAAATATGTTGTAAATAGTATTTTACTCACTTAAGACATATGTTTGATAGTTAGCGTTTTTGTTGAGAAAAGATGTAGTTTTTTTTATAAACAATAGCAGGAATAATTTAGGGCACTTAGAAATAAAGTATTGGTTATATGGGAATAAATTATGAATAGCACCTGCATATGAAATGTGTGTCTTTTAATTTATCTACTGTTATTGTTGGTTGATTGTTTGTTAGTAAATTTTATTGGGAACATAGGAGTATTCTAGATGACTCACACTGGTTAAAGCGCGCATGTCTAGAGATGCGGCTTTGATGTAAAATGAAATAATATTCATATAACATTGTGGGAACATTGAAGCAAAAGTAACTTATCTACTAGATTTTTCTAATACCTCAAAAATGTAAATTCAACATAAATCCTACGCAGAAGAATCCAGTTACTGACCTAATGACCACTGTCTGATTTGAAGACTATTTTATTTACTTCACATTGAATGTTCTTTGATGTTACTTTGTTAATAACAGCATAGATTTTGCCTATACCTAAATACATATATGTATTCTGTTCTAAGTTACCTTCTACTGGTTGGAAAACACATAACAGTAAATGATTCGCCAAAGTTACTTACATACTCATAAAACTGAAGCAGTGTTCAACAAAATACCAAGAGCACCTTTAAAATTAGACTTCAAAAAATTTACATTGCTTGACATTAAAATAAATTCAGAATAAACAAAAAGTCATTAGAAGTACTTTTTACTGATTTTGATATAAATGAGAAGCAACCCCCCAGAAAAAAGTTTTTTGCGCTGATTATTGTGGGCTTTCAAAATAATATAAAGTAACAAATTTCAACTGAAAACAGAAGAAATTAGTATTTTTGGTGACCCTAATGTAAATCCAGAAAGTTTCAATTATCTATAAACCCAGATTCCTAATGAGCATTATCCTAAAATTCTTTCCTTTATGGATGAGAAGTTCGTTCCCTCGTGATACTTCGGCAAAAATACAAATTGCGTTACGTAGTGTACACCTATGAATTACTTCCCGGGATAATTTCGGAAGTGTTTACGAAACCGTATCTTATAAAAAAAACACTGCAAATAAAGGAAAGTGTACAAACATCACAGTCACTATATATGTAAGTATTCTTACTCACTCTTTCTAATATATTTCCTAAAATTATAAACTTCAAAATAAGATGATGACTGAGTGTCATGCAAATCACGTAAAAGTGTACAGAAATCTAATTGGCTATGTTACAATATGTAGAAACATTGATAACTTTCGTTACAAATACAAATGAAAGGTTCCTGCAAATAAATTCTTTGTATTTAATTTAAAAAATCTGGATTTTGAGATATGTACATTTGCTGTATAATTAAAGCTAGGAAAGCAATATTAAGAATGAATGTGGCAATTTTAGTCATTTTTCTAGTTTCTCTGCATATTTTGGTTAATCTTGATTAAAGATTTGAATAGGCTAGTTGACACGTCTGTAAAAAATATCATATATTGTTTTTAATTCTTCGGTTTTTCAAATAAAAATATTGCTTTTGGGGCTAAAAATCTTACATAATTTTGATATTGTAATATGTTTGAATTGTTGAAAATGTCGGCCATGTTGGTCTATACATTATCTGTGCTATGATGTCACTCAAAGGATAACCGAGATGGCGAGTATTTATGGATTTATCATTAAATCATTTTCTACAGAATATTGTAATTTATTACAGTTTTATTGCATCTTATAGAAATTAAATGTTTTAATAATTTGCCGATTGATTCTATGTCGATCATCGGAAGATTTGTGCCTTCTGCTTTCCTAAATCGGAAGTCCATTATTGACATAACAGAAGCTCTTTTCGTAAACAGCGTGACAATGACATTTAGTTGTCATTGCATTATGTGACGTCACAATATGGCGGACAGCATTTCTTCCTTTTTGAGTAATAGAAATATAAAATGATATCTTACAACCATACTTAACCTTTAAGAATTTTCATCAATATAACTCATGTAAAAATATACCTACTAAATGAAACAAACGTAGTGTATTAATTTATGTCCACTAGCCTATTGTAACATAAAAAATGTCGTATAGGTCGAAATTTTTAACTTATTACAAATACTTTTACACTTTTTGAGTTTTATCAATCTTCGAGTAAAGTATGAGAAAAATATTTGTGTTGCAAAATATTCTGTACACACATGTTTAATGTATTGATCCAAACACCACAAGTACAGGAAATGAGATTGCCTATATACTACTTTGTTTCCTTCATAATTAATTATTACTTAGTGATAATCTAAAATATTCCTATGGCTTTCGCAATTTATGTTTGCGTAATTGGTGAATTGAGTAGATCCGATTTGTTGCAATAATTAGATAATGTATATTTTGTACATAATATATAACCATAAATACATCACAAGTTATCTTTGTAAGCTGCTAATGTTGATTATCATGTTGAATTTCCTCAAAGATTGGTGTAAGTCTGTGTTTATAGGACATTAGCCTTATTTTTAGGTCTACGGGGTTTTGATGTCGCGGGAAATCGCTGAGAAGTCTAATAATATCCATTAAAAAGAAAACTATAGGAGACAGCATTCAAAAAGTGACTTTTATATGGCCAAATTTGCTGGCGTCAGTTGCCTTAAAACAGGGAAGGTGGCTGTTAGAGCTAACTCTACCACACTCTTCCAATTCAATCTAGTGAGCTTTATACAACATAGTAATATTTTATATGAAATATCAATAAATATTGTAGTATACCCATCTGTACATATTGTCATATATTGGCCAAATAATTGTTTTGTATGCTCAACATACACATTCAAACGTTTTTATACGGTTTTGGTACTGTACCTGCCCTAATATGGTTAATTAGGAATAAGAAAGAGATAAGACACATTTGTATGGCATCATTTTTAACGAACACGAAAGCAATCCTTGTACAAAACGTTTCTTCCTTGTTTCCTATGTGCCTTATTGACGGCGGGTGACAACATATAATAGTAAACTTAATGTATTCGTATGCTAAGCATTATTTCATCGTAGCGATATATATTTTCAAATTACAACTTGTAATATTTTCCTTGCGTCTTAAATTAAAATAAATTTAGCAATACTTACAACATATTCCTAACTATTAGATTATATTATATAAATTATTGTAAACAAATTAAAATTAATTTTGTTTATGTTTATTTATTCATTATTTATCTTACATTATTATGTTTTAAAATCATTTTTCAGGATCTTTTTCGAATATGTGTGGTTGTTACACGTCGTATGTGCCTATTATTGTAATTCCTTATGTTGAATATTTAATGAGTTAAAGGAACAAGTGAGAACTGTTGTTCTCTTTGCCCGGATGTGTTGATGTAAATAGTGTTATCAAACTGACTGCCCCTGCATTTTTAGACCGACGGAATAAGTTTCATGTATTTTTTGGGAGCGAAATTTATAATGAATATAAAATGCGACTCTTGAAATTAAAATCATGCGAGATTGTGTGGTATTTTAATCAATTTTCGGTATGTTTTTATTGATAAATTGCTATTTTTTTAACTTGTGATGTATAATGGGCCAAAGACTCCCTTTAATGTTTTGTTTTTCGGTAAATTTCGCTTCCAAAAACGTAGCATTTTGTTAAGATTACATATAAACCATTATCGCATGGCACGTGGCTGAAAAGACTAAGTCCTTTGTATTATATAGAATTAAGATGCGATGTGCCCCGAGGTTAATAATCCGGAGTTTGGGTGACTTCGTTTTTTTATTTGTGGATTTGAATTTTATTTCTGTATGATCATTGCATACGTTTGTGACGTGTTAGGGATAAGTTTAAATAAAGATGTTGCCTTAAATTAAAGAGGTGAGCGTATAAAATATTGGTTCAATTTATCGTCAGGTTGATGTACTGACTGTACTAGTTTATTTTTATTTGAGTCAGCACTATAAGGTTACTGTAACACCAAACTACTTTTTATTCCTATGTAAAAGTAAGAAACTTTATAATTGTAAAAAAAAAACTATTTTTTATTTAAGACTGAAAGTTAGCAAAGTCCCTGCAACTCTGGATTGTTATAATAGTATAAAATACAATTGTATAAATGTAAGTAACTTTTATAAAAATAAACTGCAATGAATTATAATTATGATTTTTATTTACTTCCTGTTTTGGGTACCTGGGTGTAAGAAAACAAATGATTATCAAAATACGCATATTTAATAAAATGACTACAAAGGAACTGGCTTACAATAAGGCACTCATTTGCCTGTAGAACTAATTATGGCCGATTTATCGATTTACATACAAAAGAGTCAAAAATAAGATAGAAAAAATAAAAAACTTGATGGCATAAAAAATCGAAATATAACAAATTCAGTTATTAAAGTTACTCTAAAAATTCTAAGATATTGAAGTTTTAATGTTATTTATAAGCAACGAAAGTCAACGGTAGTCTGTAAAAAACAGTCAATTTTAACATAGATATTTTTATAGTAATCACATTATCAGTTAAATTTAATTGACAAAATAAATATAAAATTATTTATGTGCTAGATAAAACGAAATCACACTTTACTTGTACATAAACATTACCGACTATGTTTTTTCTATATATTTATAATTAGGCACCTTCGATTCAGCTTACATATTGTAAAAACAACGAAATGCGTCACTAAATATTGTAAAAATCTCATCGCTTTAACTTTATATCTTTCCACAAATTATAATTAATTTTTGTATAGGAAAAACGTTGCGACATTTTATGCATTTATTTTAGGATTCATTGCTTAATAGTTTTAAAATTGCTTTAAATGTTTATTGACGCATTTTGTTTATGCAATACCTATCTGACTGTATGGCATAATACACTAAGTACTTTGTACGACAAATGTGAAAATCTTTACTTATAACAGTCCTTATTCTATAAAGATAATTTTTAAAATATGAATACATTAGAAACATGTTTTATATTGAAATTGCAATATAGCTACATTTAATAACATAAAGATATTCATTAACAATTTGTATAACCATAAGTTAAGGTATAAAAAGTTATTTAATTATTATTTTGTTCTTGATATAACTTTTTTCTGCAAATTATTCCCAACATAATTTTTATTTATTTTGAATCGGGTTTTTGCGCAGAGATAATAAAAATGAAATTACAACAATATTATTATAATAGTAGGTGAAACATTTATCACTTTCTGTATCAATAAATAGAAAACTATTTTAATTGCTCTTAATTTAGTGGTCGTATCGTGGTCGTAGTCGTGATGTCTATGTCACAATACTGGTATTTTATGGAGTTGCAACCTGTGGAGGAAAGATATTATATTATTTTATTTTAGTACCTATAAGAAAGGACAAATGGATGGATCGACTTTGATATATCTAAATAAGTAAAATATTTAATCACATTTGCATAACAGCGATCCTTTTTTTTATTTTCAAAATATCGTGATCTCTAATAAGTAAATGAAATAAAGACACCCTTATCTAAGGTGTTATTTTCGATTACATTTTTATTGAAACAATTATATCTAGATATAATATATTATATTAGGTATATCTGATTTGCTCCCAAACTAGGATTCATATAACTCAGCCTCTTGTTCGAGGGTACCAGGTTAAAATCCCAGGCACATAACACTGATTTTTCTAAATCATGTCACTTCTTGGGTTGACGAAAAATGCCTCAATATCTTTAAACTATCCAGTTCCGGATTAGCCACGTAGCAAGAGTAGCAAATGCTACGGCCCCGCGACTAAACACCTAGGTACCTGGTATTAATATTTTAGTATATTTGCTATCCTAAAAATCCTAAACTGAAAGAAGATTTAGAAAGTGTCATCTCTAAATCTGTCCAGATTAAATCCAGAAAAGGTTACTAGTAACAGTTTTGTTTTATTTAATACCCTTACTTAAGGCAAACTATGGACTTCCTGTCCGAATTCGCTACAGGCGCCGCGCTTAATCCGGCACTGCTACTATCTATAACTATTATATTCTACTTAAGTATATTATACACCGTCCCTGTAGCCTCGGGGTCAGAATAGGGCTACGGTATCCCCTGCCTGTCGTAAGAGGCGACTAAAAGGGGCTTCCGGGGTTGCAGACGGCTAGAGTGGGAGCTCGAACCGTTCGGTCAGGCAATCCCGGGAAGGACGGCGGTATGTGTGGTCGCATACCGTCGTAAAGACTAGACGGAGCGGTGGGCCCAGCCGCCCATCTGGGAGGAGCCCGATGGGGCAGCGCGCTCGGAGGATTCCGGTTGAAGTCGTTTCGAGATCCCGGAGTCCTCCTTTTCAGCGCCGAGGACGGCCACCGGGGGGGTTTTAGTGCGGTAAAAATCCCACATAACCCTGCGTCGCTCCCACGGCGTCGGGTACCTTTGGAAGGTTTCCCCCTCGAAAACAAAAAAAAAAAAAGTATATTATACACGGGTATACTCACAACGAGTAGGTTGCCGCTCTTGGCGCGCTGTATGGCGGGCTGCGTGCCCTTCGTCACCTCGATGGTGCCGCCCTGCTTACCGTTCACCAGGTTGTGCGCGATTCTGGAAATATTGTCATTGATTTTATTATATAGCACGAAACTTTGTATATAAAATGTGTAATGCTGGTGGAGTTAAATAAATAAATTCATAAACAACAAAGAAATAAATTCTTGATAATTTATTTTAACTAAATCTCAAAAAAGTGTAATAAAATTTGTACGTAGTATTAAAACCAAACCTAAAAAGGTGTGTATTAATAATAGTATTAATAAGAAGATCTCTGCCATTGGTGTATTAATTTAGGTGAGTGAATGCCATGCACCCAAAAAGTTACCAATGAATAATGTATGCATCGCACTTTTTGAGGTATCGATCTTAAACGCATTAATATTATAGCCGGGAACCTTGATGTTATAACCACCATTTGAACATTTGACACTTACGTTAACGATTTGCAATTAAGTTCTATTTAATTTATAATTGCCCCGTTATTTACACCAAGTTTTCAAAATTAAGAAGGTTCGGCTTTATATTGCGCAAGTAAAAATTTTAACATCTTTAAGCATTTTAGGAATAAATATGCGGTTTAATCAGTTGTCTAGAATATATTAAATACATACGTCCTAGTGTCGACGATTTCAATGATGTCCGGCTTCTTGCTGTAATCCGTCACGATGGTCAACGCCTCGATGAGGTGGGTCACGGAGATGATCAGGTCACCCTAAACATAAGTAATTAGATCCTTAAGTATTTATAATATTTAGACCAAACTGATGAATGTATGAATGTAATGATGTATTGGAGCAGTGATAGCCTAATGGTTAAAACTTGCCCTGTCGATCGCGAAGTCCGAGGTTCAAACCCAGGCACGCACCACGGATTTTTCTAAGATGATGCGTGTATTAGAAATTAATTATCACTGCTTTTTGGCGAAGGAAAACATCGTGAGGAAACCTATACACCTGAGAGTTCAAAAAAGAAACGTTCTCGGAGGTATGTGTAGTCCACCAATTCGCACTTGGCCAGCGCCATAATGGCCGCAAAAACTCTCATTCTGAGAGAAGGCCTGTGCTCAGCAGTGGGACAATAATGTGTTGACGATGAATGTATTTGTTGGGGGGTTATGGATTCGTTAAAGGGAAGATAAATAGCAGTGGTCGGCAAGAACATGATCCCGACCGTGACCGGCGACTGTAACGGACGACCGCTTCCGGATCGTGCGACTCACTGATAACTATATTTATCTAAAATGCTACTTAAACAAGTCAATTGACCGAAGACTCGCGTGCAGGAGATACTACATCCTTTCAGGGGAACGTAATGCCTTATACTTGGGTAAAGGAAAATGTTTTCTAGTCATAGCCCAAACTACGATTTTCTCCTGTGTCGTGGGTGCCATGAACAGACAAAGACGAATACACAAATACTGGGTATTTACCCATAACAAGAAGCTAACTATATTATTCAAATACTTGTCTGGTCAAGATCGAACCCGGAACCCACTGTACGTTAACTGTTTTAAACCATGAACCATGTTCATTCCACTTGCAACATTAATCGATAATACAACAGCCCCTTTTAGTCGCCTCTTACAGGCAGCTTTGTTTTTATCAGACTAAAGTAGCAAACGAGCATGCAGTCCACCTGATGGTAAGTGGCCACTGCCGCCCATGGACATCTGCAATCAAGTTTATACAGAACATGGGTTCCATCTGAATTCAATCACAGTTGCGTTGCTACTCCCGAGGACTAGCGTCGCCTCATGTGAAAGGTGCCGGTAACCACACCCTACCATCTCACGCAAGAAATGCTTCACGTTAGAAATAGCTGTGGCGGTGTCGAACTACACTGGTTCTACTGTGGCGACCTCCCCCTACTCGTCAAGAGACGCTACTAGTATTCTGAAACACGCTATCGAATTAGGTATTCGCAATACCCCGCATATATACAAGTTCCGAATAACGACTGTCGGAGCACGGCCGCCCCCCAGGCATGATCACCTAGCCTGACGGGAGATCTCCCTTTGCCAAACTACCACCTAAAAAGCTCACCTTATCCTTCTTCAGCTCCTGCGGTATCTTGATCAGCACGAGGCTGTCCGTCTCGTTGGTGACGACGACGTGCAGCTTGTCGAGCGGCAGGCGGTGCTTCAGCTTGTACGTCTTGCGCGCGGCCGCGTCCAGCACGTACAGCGCGCGGTCCGACGCGAGCAGCGCGCGCTCGCGGGGCTTGTAGCCGCGCCGGTCGTATTTCACGGCTTCGCACGAGTACTGCGGGTTGATTATGAGGACGATTTTATGTTTAAGCACGGGCGTTGATTTATAAAAATCAAATTGGCGTTAATAAAAATAAAGTTAACGGGGCGGTGGTACCTCCCTTTTTTTGTGTGTCGATGGGGAAACCCTCAAAAGGTACCCGGCGCCGTGGGAGCAACGCCGGGTTATGTGGGATTTTTACACTGAAACCCCCCGGTAGCCGTCCTTAGCGCTGCGAGGAGAACTTCAGGATCTCTAGTGGACCACAACCAACCCCGCCGCACGCAACCTCAGAAGCCCCTTTTAGTCGCCTCTTACAGGCAGGGGATGCTGTAGCCCTATTCTGGTCCCGGAACTACAGGGACAGGTGGTACCTCCCTAGGCGAACCATTTGCGGTCTACCAACTTGGAAGCATGAGAGTAGTTCATAAAATCGAATCCAAACGACATTTTTAGTGTAATAGTTCATATTTTCGACTCGCAGCAGTAGGTACTGCAGATTGACTGTGTTTAGGTGAGGGTAGTGGCTTAGCGTGTGGTGATGGGTAGAGAGAGAATTGGTCCTGCATGGTATGTCGGAAAATTATTATTTTGTGGATTATGTAGTTTAGATACGGACAGTTATTTTGCGTAAAGGGTTGCAGAGGCAGTTGGCATAGCCCCGGACATAATAGGTACAGCCGAATTTTATGTCGACTTCACAACTGATCGTTTGCCTTCGGGCGTAATATTCAAAGGGCGGCAAAATATATAGAATGGCGACTTTTTTGGCCGTTCATTCGGATTTTGCCTTTTTGTCGCTGACTAAAATTCCTAAATGAGTTGGCGGCAAGTTCCATTTCGTCCAAGGGCATTCCAGGAATTCCAAATTTTCTGTAATACATTATCACCTTAGCAAATTTTAGTCTTTAAGTGTTACTTAAAGCTGTACACATAAGAACCAGTTTGCAACAATTACAGACATTTTCAGTACACAGGAATGAGGGTTGGAATTGAGTCATATTCGCCTGGACTCCTCGTGATGTTTATGTTAGATTTAATAGTAAGACGCTTTATCCTGCAAAGATTAAGATTTCATGGTGAACTTCTGTTTGAACTTACAATAAGCTGTTCGCCAGTGTGCCAGTAGGGTGATGCCATGAAGGTGTTCCTCAGGATCTGGTGCTCGGCCGTCAGCCGGTCCTCCAGGAAGCGCTCCGCGATGCTGCTTGGGTAGCTGTTCTTCTTACCTGATGAAGAGAAAAACGTGCAGTTATTTGTTAATGATGTACCGAATACCCTTTCTACACTCATAGCCCCACACTAGGATTTTCTAGTGTCATGGGTACCATGGATACACACAAGACGAATACACAAACCCCCAGACCCAGAACACGAATCTAATCGTCATTCAGATATGTCTGGCCGAGAATCGAACCTGGAGCCCATTGCGGTATGATAACCACTCCGCCACGCGGGTGGTCAAATACCATTTGAACATTCGCGAATGCGAATATCTCTTTTCGGAAATGATGTTTTTTTTCGGTTTTTGATGTAGGGGGCCGAAACATATAGATTTCGCGACCTTTTTTTTGGCAAAACACTGCAATTCAATATTCTTATTATTATTTGAACATCTTCGCAGTGTATAACTATTATTAATTCATTACCTTTGAACATCTTCGCAGTGTAGATCAAGATGCAGATTATAATTAAGATTATATAAAAAAAGCCTTTTATTTCTTTACAGAAGAGTTAAAAAACATACACATTTTATACTGAATTAAGTTTGATATTTTTAAAAGAGAAAATATAAAAGAAAAAAGATAAAAAAAAGTTACTAAAAAACTATTCTTCTGCAAGAATCCCTCTGCAGGTGAAGGCCTCCTCCAAGGATGTCCAAAACTCTCTAGAATTTGCTTTTTGAAGCCAATCTGCACCGGCGATTTTGGTTATATCGTCTTCCCATCTTGCGCAAGGTCTCCCTTTCTTTCTCTTACCGACAGGGCCTTTCCAAGCCAACCCGCAAATTAAGATTATAATGGATTACAATAAATTCATTTAAAATGGATAATATTTTGTAATTAAATATTTAAAAGTGGATTTAAATGTAATTTTATTTATTGTATTATAACTATTATTAATTAAAAAAAAAAACAAAAATATTTTTATTTCTACAAATTGGGTACAAACAAGTAGTGTCCCCCCTTTGAGCATTCAATCGCTCGTGTTGGAGGACCTCGCTCTTCCATAATATTTTGGTATAACTATTTGTAGATATTTTAATTACATAACAATTACAATTTTACAATTGTATATATTATTAAAATATACAATATTAGTGAGGAAGTGTATAAATGTGTGCGTGTGAGCATGCGTGTGTGTGCGTGTTACCTTTGAACATCTTCTCCGCGAGCACCTTCAGCTCGAACTGCTTCCTGTCGGGCGGCGTGAGCGCGAGGCGGTACTTCCGTGCGAGGTGCGCGCGGTGCAGGCGGTGCAGCTCGCGCGAGGCGGCCTGGCAGGTGGCGGGGCACGGCGGCCAGGTGAGGTCCAGCACGCGGCTCGGCAGGCGGGTGGACAGCCGCTTCAGCCAGTGCACCTTCGCGATGCCGAGGAAGCGACGGTTCTCGGCTGTCTCTGGGCCGTTCCGGGTGATGAAGCCTGCAAGAAAAATGTTTTTGAAGTGAGACTTCTTTAGGCGCATGAGGGTACATTTTTTACAGATGAAACGTCACGCCGGTATGCAACGGAAGTGTCGGAAAAGAGAGAGAGCGTGATCGACACCGATTGAGAGAGAGTAACAAGAGAGAGACAGGGCGAACGTAGCATGAGCAACTAGCCGTGGAGTGAGAGTAGGGAGCAAGCGAGTGAGAAAGATTGAGAGAAAAAGTGAGACAGAGCCAACGTCGTATCACGCCTTTTTCCCTTCCTCTTAATCTTGGAAATTTAAAGTTTTAGATTTGTATAAATATAAACAAGATTTATAAATTAGTTCGCCAAAGAAGTTTCACTTCTGACATGTGTACTTTGTACGCACGCATGTTTTTTTATTTTTATTATCAGCTACGACTCCACAGACAGATCGTCCATGCCATTTTTTGGCATGGTTTTATTTTTGTCTTCACGTTATTGTCACAGCTCCACTATGAGCCTTCGTCGTCGACATCGCCCACAACTAGGTAACAGTGTAAGCTGGGTCTCAGCTGTGTGCGGTGGCTTTACAGAAAATCTTATCTAAGCTTACTATGTAGGATTCATTATGTTTTGTTTTGTTTTGTTGTCATCATTATTATTATTAAGCATCGGGGGTTGGGACATTATGGGACATCTTAGGACTTGCTTTCATTATAATGTATCGCACGTCAAGCCATTGACAGTTTCGACTCCAAAAATATTTTTAATTCACATCGAACGAGTGCTTGCCGATGTATTGAATTTTTGCCTTTTTTTTTTTAAATTTACGTTGTGGCTCCAAATGTAGAGCCGTTGCCGTCTTGCCGTGGCGTGCGATACACTGTAATTATATACCTTTTAGTCCATTACAAAGGCCATTTCAAGCTCGAGGAACCCTTTATTGTGATCTATATTAAAAAAACTTAAAACGCTTTCTACACTCATAGCCCCACAGTAGGATTTTCTCCTGTGTCGTGGGTGCCATGGACACACACAAAGACGAATACACAAACACCCAGACCCAGAACAAGAATCTAAACTCATCATTCAGATGCCTGTCTGGCCGGGAATCGAACCCGGGACCCACTGCGTGTCAGACCGGTACAGTAACCGCTGCGCCACGCGGGTCGTCTATATTAAAAGTACTTGATAACTAAGACTATTTTTATAGAGAAAAGTATGTAGCCATGTCAAGTGGCCTTTGGTACATAAACATCTCTCAACCGCAGCTAGGGTTGTAATCTTTTTGGCTAAAGACGAGTCTCTAGTGCGGATTAAGTTATATTGCCTTGTGTACATATTCCTATTACATATATCAAACCATAATACAATTCAAGCTTATACTACTATTATTTAAGAGAAATCGTTGTTACGGTGATACTTCGGAAGTCTAACCAAATTCTAAAGAATCGTAAGCTTTAACTACCTTTTCTATTAGAATTTGTACTGAAAACTTCACAAGTTCCTACCTTTGATAAACGATCTGATGACGTCAGCAGCCTTTCTCCTCCGATCCCTGAGCCTCTGCGCCAGGAACCTCCTAACCCACTTCTGGATGACGATGGCGGCGGCCTTCATCTTGAGGTACTGCTTCCGTTGCCAGTAGCCTCGCCAGCGGCTCTGGATGATGGTCGCGATGTCGTTCTTCTTGAGCTGGTAAGCGTCTTCTGTTTCGAACAGCGTTTTCGGGAAGCGGATGAAGATTTTTGTGCTGGGAAGAAAGATATACGGCAAGATATAACAATAAATCCTAACATTTCGAAGATTTGTTAAGCCGGGGAATAAGCAAGAAATATGAAATAATCCTTAAAATTAAGATTCGTTTAGTGTGTGGTGACCTCCCGCTACTCATCAAGAGATGGCGCTACTAGTATTGTGAAACACGCTATCGAAGCATTCTGAGAATCCTGCATATATTTTATACGAGTTCCGAGCCTGGCGGGAGATCTCCCTTTGCCAAAAGTGGAAGATATCTTGTATCTTCTGATCGTGGGTTCTATACTTGTAATTGGATCAATACATACACTAAACAATGAAGACTAATATTTTTGTCTCGCAGTCTGATTATCAGTTATTTAATGCTTTTTACACTTACAGTAACACTCTCGGATTTTTTCCAGTAGGTGCCATGAAAAAACACAAAAATGAATACAGAAACACCCAGACCCAGAACAATTCTGTTGGTAATTTAGGTATCTGTCTAATCAAAAAACCAACCAGGAACCTGTTTGACCGAGTCGTTACAGCTTTTAAAGCTGTGTTCTTACAAATGAGGATATAAATATAACATGTTTATATTTAGTTACACAAAAGTTGCAAAGGGCAATTTATCTGAAAGAAAAGAACAGCGATTTTTGTACTAACTTGCCCATTCTGTAATCTTCTCGATCGTATTTGAGGACTTCGACGAGCTTCTGCACGCCCACGCGCGCCGGGCCTTGGAAGTTGGGCCACGTCTCCGCGCTCAAGCACTTGTATCTGGGGAAGAAACAAAAAATTTATTATTATATGAAAAGAAAGAAATAAACAGTTAATCAAAAAGCAAATCAAATCGTATATTTTTATCACTACATAGTGTAAAACAAAGTTGCTTCCTGCTGTCTGTCCCTATGTATGCTTAAATCATTAAAACTATACTACGGATTTTAATGCAGTTTTGTTTTAATAGATAGAGTGATTCAAGACGAAGGTTTTAATGTATAAAATACGACAAAATTGCAAAGTAAGTGTCTCTTACTAGGAAACTTTTGTCTACGTAACGATTTTGTAATCAGAACTGCAAACGTAACGAGGTCATCCTTCAGTAGATTTTACTCCTCACATTTATCTCATACCGAGCCCTTATATATGCAAATCGATTTTTAAGGAGTAAACTCCAATAAATGCATAATATAGTTTAGGAACACTGATAATTTTAGATTTTTGACTTTTAGGCGTAACGAAGTTCGCCGGGTCAACTAGAATAAAATAAATATAATGGAAAAAATTGTCTCGGTTTTTTTCTGGACTACATCTTAATAAAGAAGTTTATTTTGCTATAGCTTCTGGTTCTCGTCCCTGTAGCTTCGGGGTCAGAATAGGGGTACGGTATCCCCTGCCTGTCGTAAGAGGCGACTAAAAGGGGCTTCCGGGGTTGCAGGCGGCTAGAGTGGGAGCTCGAACCGTTCGATCAGGCAATCCCGGGAAGGACGGCGGTATGTGTGGTCGCATACCGTCGTAAAGACTAGAGGAAGCGGTGGGCCCAGCCGCTCATCTGGGAGGAGCCCGATGGGGCAGCGCGCTTGGAGGATTCCGGTTGAAGTCGTTTCGAGATCCCGGAGTCCTCCTTTTCAGCGCCGAGGACGGCCACGGGGGGTTTTAGTGCGGTAAAAATCCCACATAACCCTGCGTCGCTCCTACGGTGTCGGGTACCTTTTGAAGGTTTCCCCCTCGAAAACAAAAAAAAAGCTTCTGGTCCTAATTCTAAAAATGCACACACATTACGAACTTAACAAATAGTTTAAGTTTACCTTTCAAGGAAAGCGTCATAGGTCCTCCTGTATGCGAAGCCAGCTCGTCGCACGCGTAGATTCTCCATCAGACCGAGGTATTTTACTTGGTGGGACACGAGCTTGTCGTCGAATTGCACTGGAAAAATAATTAATGGTTATATAGCGATGGAAATTTCTATTTTTTAAATTAAGATTAGATTAAATTAGAATGCCTTTTTTTTTTATTTCACTGAAGTAGCAAACGAGCATGCAGTCCACCTGATGGTAAGTGGTCACTGCCGCCCTGCGGCATCTGTAATCAACTTCATACAGAACATGGGTTCTATCTGAAGTCAATCACAGATGCGTTGCTACTCCCGAGGACTATGATGGTCGCCTCATGTGAAAGTATGCCGACAACCACACCCTACTATCGAAACGCAAGAAATGATTCACGCTAGAAATAGGTGTGGCGGTGGTACTGCCCCGATCGAACTACACTGGTTCTGCCACCTTGAGTAAGCCTTTGGGTGGATGATTGAATTGGTGGAGAAAATACCTGGCTTTGTTTATACTCACTAGGCTGCTTGAAATCATTGGGCTTGATGCATCGGATATAAGAAGGCTCCTTGCTGCTCAGAATCTTGATCAGCTCGTTGAGAGAGTTTTTGAACTGTGTTATCGCTGTCTCTGGACGTTTCTTGCTGGACAAGTTCAAATCCTGGAATAAATAAATTTAAATATTCAATTATTCAATCATATTAGCTAAAAGTTTGAACACATGTTGGTGTATAAAGAGACACATAGTTTCAGATACCTTTATTTTATTGCTTAAATTTTTGTTTAAATTTTGTTGGAGTTTACTCCTTAACAATTGATTTGCATATATAAGGGCCCGGTATGAGAAAAATCTGAGGAGTAAAATCTATTGAAGAATGACCTCGTTACGTTTACAGTTCTGATTACAAAACGTAGACAAAAGTTTCCTAGTAAGAGACTTGCTTTGCAATTTGGTCGTATTATTGTTATTTTTATGTTTATGTATTTACGTAATATGATTAAAATGCACACCTAAAATAAAACAAATTACTAGTATATACGCCAATTTATCTTGTCCATATACTAAATTATATTAATCGTTTTAGTCGAGTCTAATTAAGGGTGCACCGTAGAATGAGGGATAATAAGTTGTAAACTCGTATATCTACACCTTCATTATAAAAGTTGTCTTGGTAATGAATTATACCATGAATATCGAGATTTACGCTTGAGCGCCAATTCGCACTTGGCCAGCGCGGTGGACTATGGTCTAAACTCTCTCATTCTAAGAGAAGACCCGTGCCCAGCAGTGGGACAATAATGGGTTGACGAGACGCTTGATCTCCCATTGCAGTGAATAAGGCCGACCGTTACGGACACTCCACCCTCTATCTCATAAACAATCTAAAAATATGAACAAAATTTGTCGCAAAGGTTTATCATTGGAATTCTAGAAACCAAAATTATACTAATTATTATCTCTCAGTCAGAGGTTGATTTATTTTTTGCTTACCTAACTGGTATATTAACAATAGTTAAGTAAATTCACAAATGGTTAAGACCTTCAAAAGACGAGTAATATCAAAAAAATACCTTAAAACAGGAGCCAACGATGGGGTTCCCGCTGGACGCCATCAAGCTCTGGATGTCACGGAACAGCAAGTCGTTGTTCTTCTCCAGGAACGTGCTGACGTTGTATGTCACCTCTCCGGCGTAGTGGACCAGGCAGAACTCCTGAGGGATGAGAAAGTTTACTTTAATGTCCTATTAATCCCAATTACGAAAGTTTGTCAGGATATGCATACATGTGTATGTTACTAGTGGTAGTTAATTAGTCAGGGGTACGCAAATTTCGAAAATTTCGAAAGCGAATAAAACATCGGAAATATATTTTTATTTTTTATATTGAAGTACTATGTTGTAAACAATAAATAAATACTTCTATTTTTAGTACAAAGTACAGTGGCAATGGTGAGAAATGGGTGCAAAATATTATAGACACAAAGTAACAAAAAGGTCTAAGTATGTATTTCGTTCTATGTGTTGTATGCAATTGTCTTAAATAATATAATTTATTAATTTGAATATGACAAAATATGTAATAATTAAAATTAAGTTAATATAATATAAATTAACATAATTATATGTATAAACAAAATAATAACTTAAATTTAAATTAAATAAAATAATTAATTAATGATAATTAGTTTACTTTAATTTAAATTTTTAATTTGTCTTAAGACTTAAGTTATGTTCGGGAGTCCAAAGACATGAAAAATAGAGTCCTAATAGAGACCTAGTTTGACCTTGATAATAATTGACCTAGAACTAGTCTATTGTCTCAATGGTTAGGTGACCTGCATCGTTCAACTTTCACTATGATTGTTTGACACGCGGTGGACAGTGTGTTTGATCCTTGGTCAGGTAAATGTCTCAATTCTAAAAGATTATATTTGAATCTTATTTATACACATAATATATAAAAATATGCACCAGAATTAGATAACTTTTTTTCTTTGGAAAGTCGTTTAAAAATCACGTTTTTCTAAATCGATCAATGGTTTTCAATGAAATATTTCGTGAGTACTACAATTTGACTGCTTCAAGCAGATGTATACTACATATGCATGTGATAGGTGGCGCTGTTTTCAATAACTAAATTCCTTTTTTTACAGAACAATGTCGCTTGAATTTACTTGTTCTTTTTAATATTACTAATACGAAAGTATGTGAGAATGTATTGTTATTCTTCTTATTACTCTTTCACGCAAAAACAACTGGTCGAATTACGTTGAATTTTAACACATATAATAATTTATGACCTGGATAGACACATGGGATAAGCTAAGAAACCGGGAATAAGCTAGTACCTAGATGTATACATTTTAGAGTGTCGTCGACTTTAATTAATAAAATCTCACATCTCGTCCCATGGTCTTCTGCGTGCGGATGTCCATCTTCCGATGCGACTTGTAGTGCTTGTGGCCGTCAAGGTGTTGTGTCAGCTTCTCCAGGAACGAGGCGTCGGACGCGTCGCCAGGACGCAGGCACTCGTCGTCCAGGATTGCGATTATACCTGCAAGATGAATGAAACATTGGTAAGCGTGGCGATGAAAGCGATTTTGAATATTAGAGAGATTGCTATCACAATCAATCATAAAGACGGCTTTACTATAAGGGTACTCGGGGGCAGTGCCCAGGCCTCCATGCTCAGAGGGCTGCGTAGGGCCGACAATTTTTCTCATATAATACAAAACATTATGTGAGAAATTTATCTGTGATACAAAATATTATGACCGGGCGCATTACACTTTTCTCGTTGCATGAAAGTCGTCGGGGCCCTTTTGGAATGTAAAGAAACTATTAAAAAAAAAAACAGGCTTTCTACACTCATAGCCCCACAGTAGGATTTTCTCCTGTGTCGTGGGTGACATGGACACACACAAGACGAATACACAAACACCCAGACCCAGAACATGAATCTAAACTCATCATTCAAATACCTGTCTGGCCGGGAATCGAACCCGGGACCCATTGCGCGTCAGACCGGTATGGTAACCGCTTCGCCACGCAGGTCGTCAAACTACATCATACTTTCTTTACATTCCAAAATGGCCTCGAATTTCTGTGTGCCCAAGGTCCCCAGCATAGCCTAAGACGACTCTGATCACAATATTTATGAAGTAGTATTTTAGGAGGAACTTTCAGGGTGCATTTAATGATTTATCTACTCGTATACCTTCTTAATATTATAAAAGCGAAAGTTTGTGAGTTGTTACTCGTTTACACAAAAAATACCAGTCGGATTTTGCCGAAATTTGGCACACACATAAATTATGGCTTAGATTAACACATGGGTTTGGTACATATTACCCAAGTAGACATAAACAAAGCAGGTGAGGCCGCGAGAATAACTCAGTAAAAACTCATCAAGATATGGCGCTACTATTATTCTGAAACACACTATCGAAATATCCTCAATACCCAGCACGGCCGCTTCCCAGGCATAATCACCTAGCCTGGCGGGAGATCTTCCTTTGCCAAAGTGGAGATGAGTTCCGGTCGCCACAATACAATAAAACCTAAACAGCTGTGTTACAACACGTTCGCTACCTCGATGCCTCGCTTCAATGAGGTCGCAGATGATGATATTGTTGAAGTACTCCACGGGCTCCCACTCGATGCCCTCCCGCAGGTACTCCTCTTGCTCCTGTTTCAGCGTCAGCTGGATGAACAGCTGCTGCAGCTTCTCGTTGCAGTAGTTTATGCAGAATTGCTCGAAACTGCAAATAAAGTTATGTTATTAGAATATGAAGTTAAGACGCTTCAATTGTATAGGTGGTAGAAGTAGCTCTGACGACATAACAGGGGTAGAAGAGTCCTTGAATGGAGATCAAGGCTAGGCAAAGGAACCTCCGTCCCTCGACTAAGTGGACTGATGACCTAAGGAAGATGGGGCCAGGGGTTCGAGGTTAACCGTTGGATTCTAGTGAGTCAGGTCCGGTTGGAGTCGCTGATATAGGGGGAGTCTTATTTCAAACAATGAAATGTCAAGGACTGATGTGTTGATAGATGGATGGATGAGAACTGGAGCAGCCCGTCCGAGGAGGTACTACCACTATATTCGTATTTCTTGTGTGTGTATTTTGCATTTTTGTGTAAGCGTGCTGGTACAAGCATGTGATAGTAAACCTAAAGAATGATATCGCACCTCTGATCGACTTCAGGTAGAACCTGATATAATGCGACTATGTAATATTTCGGAGATACATTACCTGTTCTTTGGGAAGATCTCGAATCCATAGATATCCAGAATACCGATAACTGAAGACCAATTGTCCTTTTCTTTAGGAGCGAGTGAGGAGTTCAGTCGTGACACCAGCCAGCTGAAGTGCTTCTCATAGATGGCTTTAGCGAGGGCGTCTCTAGCGTACTGTGCCTGCTCGACGTCTAGTGGAGTGGTAACAACATCACTTCTTGCCTCGATGGTACGGCTCGTGAGGGATTCACGGAGTTTCACTGCGTCGACTTTGAGGAGCTATGAAAACGTAAAACTACTTTAACTTCTTTTTTGTCTACTAGCACTTTTATGTTAATTTACGTGTTTGTTTGTTTTTTGTTTATATAATAAGGAAGCAGCGAAGGTGAAATCACACCACCAGATGGCAATCTACTGCCGCCTTTAGTGATTTTGTCGTTTCCTTCCGTTCGTTTCTTTTTGTTTGGGGGTCTTGTCTTCTAACCCAGATAAGATCTGAGGTTGTTTAGATCTTAGGGGTTGCGTTTTAACTACGCGTTTGAGCTAAGTTGGAAAGCCTCGGATAATTATGTCTCTCTTACCACACGCTTCTTTTTTTTTATCCTTCTTAACACAACATAGCGGCGCTTAAAACTAATGTTGTTAAGACGCAGGTGTGGCGGTGGCTTCTGCAGAGCTGAACCAGAGAGAATTTTACTACACTAATACGTTTATCTCCGAAACCACTCATCTGTTTTCATTGTTTTGTGTAGGCATGGTGGAATCTCCCTTGTCATTATGAATACTTTTAGACCCAATAGCGATATGGTCATTTTTAAGAGTTTAAATAAAATTAAATAAAACAATGTTTTCAAAGTAAAATATAATAATAAAAGGAAGTGCTACCAAATGTGGAAACGTGGGCTGCGGTTAATCGCTTCGATAACAAAGGTCATTCGAATGGTAGATAATATTTTTTAATTTACGTTATTTTTGAATTAGTCATGTATAAATATCATGCATTACCTATTTAAGTTATTGTTTATTCCTATATTGTCTTAATCTTTTTTATTCTATTTTTCTTTACCTACTGCACTGGTTTCAATGCAGACATATTTATCCAAAATAACATCGTATTTTACAAAGCAATTAAAACCGACCGCATAAGACGGTACAATAAGCATCTAATTGTTTACCTGTTCCGTAAAACCTACTTCTCGTGAGATAACATCTCCACAATCGTATGCGGTAAGATGCGTTGTCCAGTACAATGCGTCACTATCAACGTATAATCGTAGGCAAATGAAATCGTAAAAGTATTTACATAAGCAATTTAGAACAATGGACCTAACGCCGTGCCTTGGAATACACCGCGCTTCAAAACCTATTCAGACGTACCTTGGATGTAAATACAAGAAGCAGAGCGTTAGCAAAATAATAAACATTGCCGTACAAGTGATGGATAGACTAGTATCTAGCTTTTGTTTATTTTGTATTACGATTACCTGCTCAATGTCTAATGCATTACCTAAGAAGTAGCTCACGTCATGTCTTACGTAATGTATGTGTTTCAATTAGGTCAGAATGTTTCATAATTATTACTTAATGATTAGTAATGTCAAAAAAATTTATGGTAACTGAAGTCTTGCTGTATCCTAACTGATGTTTCTAGTATATAGATTACTTCATACAGAATAAGAGTTATATAGGTGACAATCATGAATTCATGACTTACAATCGGGTGGATTGTATGCTCGTTTTCTTCAACCTTATGGAAAGAAAGAAGAAATTTGGATTTACTTACATCTGCAACATTTCCACTGTTTGCGTCGTGGTTAAGGATTTCAGCGTAACCCTTGTCATTTTGTACGAATTTTACGTTTCCTAAGTGCAACACCGATGCGACAATCTCGAACATATTTCTCTGTTCAGTCTCTCCGATTTCAATAACCTTCATCGCCTCTTGTACTGTGCGGAACTGCTGTGCATCGTTCATCTTTTGACTCATTGGTCCCTGTCAAAATAATATAGATCCATGTAATACAAATACATCATATATTTCGGTTGATAAAAAAATAACTAATTTTGAAGAAGACTATTTAAACTCATAAGAAATAAAATAAGGAAACAAGTTGACTTTAATTTTGGAAGACATGGATAAATATATCGATTACTGTTATGGATATTGGTTAATAAATTATGTTAATTAAAATATCAATGAAACAGATGTTAACAGCAAATAAATACCGAATCAGTCGTGTATTTATAAACTTCGGGTTTTCCTTGTAGCCGCAAATGCCTCTGCAAGTCTTGATCTGCTCCCGCCAACAATTGGTAGAAGATGTGGAAGTTCCTTTCTCCGGACATCTGGCTGACCACCCTTGACTTCTCCAGAAGATAGTTCAGAATGTGACCTCCTTCGGGGGCTCCTTCATAATTGAACTGAATGTCCATGTACTTCCCAAATCGACTGGAGTTGTCGTTTCTGTGTGTTTTGGCATTTCCGAATGCTTCCAAGAGAGGGTTGCTTTGTAAAAGCTTGTCTTTAACTGTTTCGACATTGCGAAGGTGGTTCGTACGAGCCGCAATATATTCTAATACCTTCTTTGATGCTTCTGTCTTACCGGATCCTGATTCGCCTATTTACCAAACAAAAGAAATGTTATTTATCGCATCGTACACTAATAGCCCCACATCCAGATTTTTTCTATATCGCAAGTGCCATGGCCACCCACAAATAAAAGACATATGTCCAGATCTAGAAAAGTAATCTAAATTGCTGATTCAGATGTCTGTCGGGCCGGGGGTCGCACTTGGAACCCATTGCGAGTGGCCATACAGACATAGTAAGCGCTTAGCCATACCAAAATATATCTTTCATACATTAAAATACTTTGTCATCGTAGATAAAGTCTACTAATTAGTCTACTGATAATATCTTCTAATTAGTCTATTAATGATACTATGTTTCAGTAATTCTGGTCTTTATCAGATTAGCATATGTGTCAAAATATGCCGCATAATCCAGTTAAATTTGTTAATCGACACGAAATAATCTACATTGACGCCATTAAAGTTATTATCGTTGACTTTAAACTATACATGCTATAGGCATAGACATCATTAATATGTAGTGGATTTATTGTGATTTTGTTGATAATATAATAATAAACTCTTTTTGTTTACTAGGTATTAAATTTTCATCATGAATTACACTGTGATTATAATTAAGCACCTTACTGTCATTAATTTTGTTTATGTAATTATTATATTAATACGTGAAGCAAAAATTTGTGACGGATTTTTAAGTAATATGCCGCGGACGGATTAGTATGAAATTTTGCACGGTTATAGTGGACGTAGAGAAGGAGTGCAGAATGTTAATATTTTTTTCAAATAATGCATTTTTCATACATAAAATCAACTAAAAATACATTACACAAGGTCTTTACTATGAAAAGACACAACGTCAAGAATGTCAGATGACATTTGATTTGAATTAGAGAAATATTCGTACTAATTTGGACAATATGAAGTTTAGTTTTTTAATTTAAATTACGGTCGAATTTCGGCCGATGCTACGGGTGACTAGTTACAGTAAACGCTCCATATTCATGGATTTCGCAATCGATTTTTTAGAAAAAATTGGATAATTTGTTGTGTAGAGGGTGTAGTTGGTGCACGTAAAAAGATTCGACGTCTACTGTTTGCACGTCCGCTTTCTTTGAGTGTTAGTTATTTACGTGTCCTGTATTTTCGGAATATTCGCGAAGCATAATCCACGCCAGTTAAAAGCATTTACTGTATTTTGTTATAGAATTAATAAGTTGAGATTCTCACCTGATATTAATATGCATTGTTCTCTATGCTCGTATACAAGTGATCGGTACGCGTTGTCGGCAATCGCGAATCTGTAATAAAAAACAAAATGTGCATGTTAGTAAAACAAATTCAATCATATTTATCGCAATATTTATGAAAAGAAATGGTTTTGTATTATTTTAAAAGGATAATTGTTCAAGTGGCCAGTAACTACCAAGCAGTATACTAATCATCAGGGTCTATGAGGTCAACGCCCAGAACCCCTGTCCTATTGAGGGCTTGAAACGTCAATAAAATATATTATCGTGTACGAAAGAAAAAATATAAAAAAAATACAAAATACATATTACCTTCAACAATGCAAAATTTAATATTTATCGTTAACTAAATCAGAGTTTATAAATATTTTTAATGTTGAATCTGTGACATGGGGTTTCTTTAAAAGTATAAACGTCAATCGTACCTATGTTTTGTTAAATTTTGTGACTTTATTGTGCGTCCTTGAGCTACAGTATTCCATAAGCCAACCCTCACGATAATAAATTACTTATGCAAAAAGAAACCAACGAGTTTTCGTCCTGTATTTTTAAAAATGTTGATGATTTTCAATAATATCATATTTGTATACATAGAACAAATTATTTTGTGCAAAATTGTAAAAATATTTATTAAAAATAACCTAAAATTATACAGTATACAAAATTTTGACAAAAATGACTTTTTCTCGAAACTGTCGTGTGGGTTGATTCCGTTTTGCATAAATAGGTCCAATTATCAAAACTATTATTTCAATAATGACTTATTTAATTATTTTAAAAGTCAATCTTTGTGATATATGTACATTAATAGACAATCATATGGAAAAATTCTAACTATTCTAATTCTTGTTTATCAAAGATATCAGCTCCAACTCCATAATCAATCGTTATCGATTGATAACAAGATAATAGGAGATGTTATCAAGATATTAAGGCTGCCAAGTGCCGCTCTTCATATGTCTTCAAAATGTAGGTACAACGTCGACTACGATGTTTGTGTTATTATGGAATATTTAGTTTACTGCATTTGGTTACCTACCTAATCTATTTTTATACTGACTTAAGTTACCAAATGACAATATGACAATAATATATGACAGACATTTTAGTAGGATTATATTTACTCCTGTTTTGCCATTTTTCCTATCAATAAATTTAAATCTACGAGAATAATAAATTATGTATTGTGTTATATCTTTCACGAATTTTTTAAGTAGCAAACGAGCATGCAGTCCACCTAATCGTAAGTGGCCACTGCCGCCCATGGACATCTGTAATCAACTTCATACAGAACATGGGTTCCATCTGAAGTAAATTACAGATGCGTTGCCACTCCCGAGGACTATGATGGTCGCCTCATGTGAAAGTGTGCCGGCAACCACACCCTTCCAACGAAACGCAAGAAATGCTTCACGCTAGAAATAGGTGTGGCGGTGGTACTTCCCCGGTCGAACTACACTGGTTCTACCACCTTGAAAATTGTAGCGAAATTGCAATTCTTATTTATAGAGACATTGATTATCAACAACAAACATTATCGACAAATTATTAATGCATAATAAAAACGTAAAGCTTTACCACCTGTAAAAGTTAAAGATGGTGTAAAAATTAATTGTAACAATTGTTTATCACACCGATTACGTATCCCAGTACCCTAAAACTATAAAGAATTTAATCATTACTGACCAATATAATCTGTCTGATAATTTCCGATATCATATCGTTCGAGTATAAATAGTATAGTAATATATAAGATCGTTATCAAATTGAGTTTAAAGAGTCCTTGTCTTCAATTTACATGCGTTGATTAGTCAGTAAGGCCTACTGCAAACATACACTTGTTATATAATTTAAAAAATAGTCCAGTCGTGATATTGTAAGATTTTAGGACGATTAAACAGTTTTTTCTACGATAATGGGTATATCAATCCAATTTTCGATTTTTGTATTAGTTTTCTAGTTTTGCCTATTCATCTGTCGTCTGTATAGTCGCTGATAGATTGTTTAGTCGAGGCAAATCGATTGTTTACACTGAACCATCGTTCTTTTCGTTTTTTTGATTGACGTAGCAAACTAGCACACACCAGATGGTAAGTGGACACTGCCGTCCATAGACATCTGTAAGTAACTTCATATAGAACGATGGTTCAATCTGAAGTCAATCACAGACGCGTTGCTGTTCCCGAAGACTAAGATGGTCACACCCTTCCACCGGAACATATGAACTGCTTCACGCTAAAAATAGGTGTGGCGGTGGTACCTCCCCGGTCGAATTATATTGGTTCTGCCACCTTGAGTAAGCCTTTGTTTGGGGATTGAATTGGTGGAGAAAACACCGGGCCTTTTTTTACCTAACTTTTATACATACGATGGTTATATCATTCGAACAGTTTAGACGTCGATGATGCGCCTATAATCAATCCAGTTATCGAATTATATAGTCTCTTCCATTGATCCACAGTCTCGTCGCCACAATCCATCAGCGACTATAGATACTACTCGACCAAAACAATTAGGCGCATGACAGTTGAAGCGTCATTAGAACTAGGGATTTCCCATCCCAAATACCAAGTGTATGTAGGTATACCATTATTAAAACATACACCATAGTGGTGTATGTTCAATATTCATGTGTATTTAGTTTAATAAAGTTCTTTACTTTGATGTGTTTCATGTATTCGCAGACATGGAATAATTTACTTCTTTTTTTATTTCTGTAAGAGACAGGTGCCTTTTGCAGCACACACTCGATTTTCGTCTTGGGAGCCAGGAATACTAAGCCCATGAATGTTCTCTTGTTAAAAAAATGCCGATTACGTTTTTTGTTTTTTGAGTTTTTAATATCTAGGTACCCAGTTAGTTTTCTGCGCATGTCTATACTATTAAAGTATACTTTAACAATACGTTTTCGGGTTCGACTGAGGAATAAGGCTGCTGCTGCAGTGCACGGCAGTGGCCTAAATTATAGTTCGATTGCTACTTTCATATTGGTAAAAGATACATAGATATATTAAAATTAGGTATTGCTTTTGGGAAACCGTTGATGGTATCAAAGAACTTACGTCATCCTTTCATCGGTATCGCGATAACGTTATTTAATCACTATGACTTTTTACGCACGAAATCACCCGTAAGTAGGTAGGTATAGATATTTTCACACTTGGTTACAATAGTATATGGACGATACATAGCTTTGTTAAGGGGGGAGAGCAATGATAGCCTAAGGACGACATTTGCCAAACTTTAGCTAGCGTTTTGTTAAGGGGGAGAGCAGCCATAGCCTAATGGTTGAAACTTGCCTTCTCGATCGGGAGGTCCGAGAGTCTACTTCCAGGCCACTGATTTTTCTCAAATTATGTGCGTATTAGAAATCAATTATCACTGCTTTTCGATGAAGGAAAACGTCTTGAGGAAACCTGGACACTCGAGAGTTCTTTAAAAAAGTCCTCAGAGGTGTGTGAAGTCTACCAACTCGCACTTGGCCAGAGCGGTACACTATGGCCTAAAACTTTTTATTTCTGAGATAAAATCCGTGCCCAGCAGTGGGGTAATAATGGGTTGACATGTCTTTTTATCCATAAAAAATATAAAAATACTTCAAAACTGGTGGATAGACAAGGTACTTTTGTTATATATTTTCTCCTTCCCTCATTGTCGCGTCCCCTTAAAACTCCCCCTACATACATACCTACCATACACTCCATTCATAGCAGACGACGTTAATTTATATTTAAATTCTAGCTAGTCTTATACATAATTATATACTGTTGCCGATCACTGGACTGATAAAGGACACCAGGTAACT